>JASANA010003652.1:0-22853 GCA_030248095.1 Ptycholaimellus sp. GST1_10 | reverse complement strand
CAATGAAGGGACACAGGAGAATTTGCACAAAGTGCGGCAAGAGCTCGCCATCGCATCGCAGTGTGAGTGGACATCGGGCTCATAGCCTCGGAATGTGAACAACCAAACTTCCCCCTGAATCACTACCGGCAAAGCTAGCTTTTGACTCGATTGCATCAGAAGCGACTAAGCGACACTGGAAGAAGATTGTGCAGTTGCATTGCCTTTCGAAAGTGAACTGACGGCAGAGAACGGGCTCGGAGGGGGCAGAGAAAGGAAAAGAAGGTAGGCTCGAGGAGCTTGTCCTTGGAGGAGCAGGAGAGGGGCTAAAACTGAAGGCTCCGTCCCCGCCAGCATCTGAGCTCCCGTGCCGCGCTCTGCCCATCACTCGCCTGCTCATCTGCCGCAACCTCAGTATTCTCTGATCTACATTCACGGCCACACAGCCGGCCAAGAAGAAGCAAAGGAGGGAACCTGAGCACCAGGGGGTCCTGGCAAAGTGTGGCAGTGAGAGGTGTTGATGAGGGCAAGGGTGGCTGGCAGCGAGGGAGAGAAGATTGTAGCCCCAGACGAGGGTAAAAGTTGCCCAGCCAGTGCAGCCGGCAAAAGACAGAGGAGGGAACCGAGCCCAGAGCTCCTCGCGAAGTGTGGCAGTGAAGGTGTTGATGAGGGCAAGGGTGGTGGCAGCGAGGAAGAGTAGATTGTAGCCCGGAGGAGGGTGAAGGTCTGCCCAGCCAGTCCAGCCGGCCAAAGACAGAGGAGGGAACCGAGCCCCATAGCTCCTGGCGAAGTGTGGCAGTGAAGGTATTGATGAGGGCAAGGGTGGTGGCAGCGAGGAAGAGAGAGATTGTAGCCCCAGACGAGGTAGAAGTTGCCCAGCCAGTCCAGCCGGCCAAAGACAGAGGAGGGAACCGAGCCCAGAGCTCCTGGCGAAGTGTGGCAGTGAAGGTGTTGATGAGGGCAAGGGTGGTGGCAGCGAGGAAGAGAAGATTGTAGCCCCAGACGAGGTAAAAGTTGCCCAGCCAGTCCAGCCGGCCAAAGACAGAGGAGGGAACCGAGCCCAGAGCTCCTGGCGAAGTGTGGCAGTGAAGGTGTTGATGAGGGCAAGGGTGGTGGCAGCGAGGAAGAGTAGATTGTAGCCCCAGACGAGGTAAAAGTTGCCCAGCCAGTCCAGCCGGCCAAAGACAGAGGAGGGAACCGAGCCCAGAGCTCCTGGCGAAGTGTGGCAGTGAAGGTGTTGATGAGGGCAAGGGTGGTGGCAGCGAGGAAGAGAAGATTGTAGCCCCAGACGAGGTAAAAGTTGCCCAGCCAGTCCAGCCGGCCAAAGACAGAGGAGGGAACCGAGCCCAGAGCTCCTGGCGAAGTGTGGCAGTGAAGGTGTTGATGAGGGCAAGGGTGGTGGCAGCGAGGAAGAGAAGATTGTAGCCCCAGACGAGGTAAAAGTTGCCCAGCCAGTCCAGCCGGCCAAAGACAGAGGAGGGAACCGAGCCCAGAGCTCCTGGCGAAGTGTGGCAGTGAAGGTGTTGATGAGGGCAAGGGTGGTGGCAGCGAGGAAGAGTAGATTGTAGCCCCAGACGAGGTAAAAGTTGCCCAGCCAGTCCAGCCGGCCAAAGACAGAGGAGGGAACCGAGCCCAGAGCTCCTGGCGAAGTGTGGCAGTGAAGGTGTTGATGAGGGCAAGGGTGGTGGCAGCGAGGAAGAGAAGATTGTAGCCCCAGACGAGGTAAAAGTTGCCCAGCCAGTCCAGCCGGCCAAAGACAGAGGAGGGAACCGAGCCCAGAGCTCCTGGCGAAGTGTGGCAGTGAAGGTGTTGATGAGGGCAAGGGTGGTGGCAGCGAGGAAGAGAAGATTGTAGCCCCAGACGAGGTAAAAGTTGCCCAGCCAGTCCAGCCGGCCAAAGACAGAGGAGGGAACCGAGCCCAGAGCTCCTGGCGAAGTGTGGCAGTGAAGGTGTTGATGAGGGCAAGGGTGGTGGCAGCGAGGAAGAGTAGATTGTAGCCCCAGACGAGGTAAAAGTTGCCCAGCCAGTCCAGCCGGCCAAAGACAGAGGAGGGAACCGAGCCCAGAGCTCCTGGCGAAGTGTGGCAGTGAAGGTGTTGATGAGGGCAAGGGTGGTGGCAGCGAGGAAGAGAAGATTGTAGCCCCAGACGAGGTAAAAGTTGCCCAGCCAGTCCAGCCGGCCGAAGTCACCCAGCAGGTCGAAGTTGGACATCCCCAGTGTTCTCGCTAACACCGGAAGGGCGCTGGACAAAACCAGGACCACCATGCTGTTCAGAATCACCCGCGTCATTGATGTCTTTCCACGCGCTGGTCGTAGCCTTCTGCAAATTCATCTCTTCTGCCCTGTCTTTTTTGACCTGTGCCTTTTGCCCTTTTTATCCGTCTCTGATAATTTTCTTTGCTGCAATAATATGCATTTTGAATTCCTGCCATAAAAAGGTTGGTCAGAAAACCATGGGTCTTGGCTCTTGGGCCATTCGAGTTCTTTTCACAAAAAAGTTTTTAAAAACGCCTTTGGCGATATCTATATCTTGTTTGAAAGTTTGCTGGGAATGAAAAGTAGAGGAAAGGGCTGAAATGGAGATGTACCTGAGAATGGGTACGGTGTAGAAGCCGACGAGAGAGGCGGCCATCATGTAGAGGATGCTGGTGATCTCGATGGCAGCGCCGAAGACTCCAAAATGATTCAGGCTCGAGTTCCCGATCTCCACATACTGCCGGTAGGAAGGCAGCCGTTTAAAGCCCACCAAAAGCTGCAGGGCGTTCGAAACCACCATCAGACCCACCAGAGCCTTGGCAGACATTTCGATGGGCTTTCAATGAGTCATCAAAGGTAGAATAGCAGGAGAGACCGTTAGAAGAAGCAGCAGAAGCATGGCGAGGGGGTATTTGAGGTTGTGACAGCAACTCCTGGCAGCCTGCTTCTTGGCCTCCAGAGATTTGCGGTGCTCGCGGGCAGCTTGAAGCCGACCCAGGCAGTCACCGGACCCGTTCATGCCCACGCGTCCTTTCAAACCGCTCCCACTGCCCAGCTCTAGCACGCTTAGCTCGTACTCTCCATTCATGCCTAAAAACGATACATTATTTCCAGCGATTGTATAATTGGCTAAATTGGGAAAATAATTGAGATATATTGATGAAAAGAAGCAAAGATGAAGAAAGAACCGTTGGCCATTCGACGCAAGATGGAAATTTCTTCCAAACGTGCCATCTTCAGCTCATCGTCTAGCTCTCTTCGAAGCTGAGGACGCATCACTAAGGCCCCCACGACGCTGAACATTCGAGCGAATCCCACCGGCGTACACACTGCAAATGCTTCACTTTTATTTTATCCCAAAAGCTGCCCTGTTTTGCTTAAATCCTTCAATTAGGCATCAACGAGGGCTGAAAAGAGCAATATGTTTGAGATGCACTAACGCAGAAGCATGAAAACGCCGAAAAGGGAGACGCAGCTGTAGATGAAGGGCAGTTGGTAGTTCCATATTTCTGGAAGCATTGAGAGGTGAGAAGGATGTGGAAGGAGGTGGAAGGAGGTGTAAGGAGGAGGAAGGAGGGAACTGAAAAGGGATTTGATGCGGGCCTGTTCCTCGTCCAGAGCGATGGAGATGACGTGAACGAAGACGCAGAGCACCAGAACCGTCAGCGTGCACACCGCCAGTGACTCGTACACCCGTGTCATTATGCCCTACAATTCATACAATCATCCTCATTCATTCAATCCTCATTCTTTTATTCTAGTAGTATCTTCATTCTTTCTTTCATCAAAGTAGAACGTACTAGCTCGAAAGAACTATACCTTTTTAAGGCCGGAGAATCCTTGAGATTCAATGAAGAAGTAGGCGAAGGGGAGAAGGATGAAGATGCAGAGATTGGAGAGGAGAAAGACATAGCGCCAAAGGCCTCAAACTCACTCTTCCCTCATCTCAAACCATGAAAAAGAAGAAAAGAAGAACTGTAAATAAGGGAACTGTTGAGCCATTTGATGTAGTAGGACTGTGGGTAGAGCAGAAGGACCTCGTTGCCCAGCACTGAGAACGGCAGCAGCAGCACCGAACCCAACGCTACTGCCAAGCTGAACGTGCACATCCACACCGCGATTCGGTAGACCTCAAATCCCTCCTTTTCTCAATTTCGCATTTGTCGTTTGCATAAATTCGATGAGGCTAAAAAGGCAAATAAATAGGTGCAATTTGAGCTAAGCTGATACCAGAGCATCCTCAGCATCGCCGGCGTAAAGGTCGTCAGAGTCAGAGCGCTGCTTGAAGAATCGGATGACTGCGTAGGAGAGGAAGTAGAGGAAGAGGAAGAGGAGGAAGCAGATGATGTACTCCCTCACAGCCCCGTGAAAGGCTCGCTCTGCCTCTGACGACTCTTCCCAACTCTCCTCCCTTCCGCCCTCCATCCGCCCGCCTCCTACTCTCGAGCAATTTGAGCTAAGCTGATACCAGAGCATCCTCAGCATCGCCGGCGTAAAGGTCGTCAGAGTCAGAGCGCTGCTTGAAGAATCGGATGACTGCGTAGGAGAGGAAGTAGAGGAAGAGGAAGAGGAGGAAGCAGATGATGTACTCCCTCACAGCCCCGTGAAAGGCTCGCTCTGCCTCTGACGACTCTTCCCAACTCTCCTCCCTTCCGCCCTCCATCCGCCCGCCTCCTACTCTCGAGCAATTTGAGCTAAGCTGATACCAGAGCATCCTCAGCATCGCCGGCGTAAAGGTCGTCAGAGTCAGAGCGCTGCTTGAAGAATCGGATGACTGCGTAGGAGAGGAAGTAGAGGAAGAGGAAGAGGAGGAAGCAGATGATGTACTCCCTCACAGCCCCGTGAAAGGCTCGCTCTGCCTCTGACGACTCTTCCCAACTCTCCTCCCTTCCGCCCTCCATCCGCCCGCCTCCTACTCTCGAGCAATTTGAGCTAAGCTGATACCAGAGCATCCTCAGCATCGCCGGCGTAAAGGTCGTCAGAGTCAGAGCGCTGCTTGAAGAATCGGATGACTGCGTAGGAGAGGAAGTAGAGGAAGAGGAAGAGGAGGAAGCAGATGATGTACTCCCTCACAGCCCCGTGAAAGGCTCGCTCTGCCTCTGACGACTCTTCCCAACTCTCCTCCCTTCCGCCCTCCATCCGCCCGCCTCCTACTCTCGAGCAATTTGAGCTAAGCTGATACCAGAGCATCCTCAGCATCGCCGGCGTAAAGGTCGTCAGAGTCAGAGCGCTGCTTGAAGAATCGGATGACTGCGTAGGAGAGGAAGTAGAGGAAGAGGAAGAGGAGGAAGCAGATGATGTACTCCCTCACAGCCCCGTGAAAGGCTCGCTCTGCCTCTGACGACTCTTCCCAACTCTCCTCCCTTCCGCCCTCCATCCGCCCGCCTCCTACTCTCGAGCAATTTGAGCTAAGCTGATACCAGAGCATCCTCAGCATCGCCGGCGTAAAGGTCGTCAGAGTCAGAGCGCTGCTTGAAGAATCGGATGACTGCGTAGGAGAGGAAGTAGAGGAAGAGGAAGAGGAGGAAGCAGATGATGTACTCCCTCACAGCCCCGTGAAAGGCTCGCTCTGCCTCTGACGACTCTTCCCAACTCTCCTCCCTTCCGCCCTCCATCCGCCCGCCTCCTACTCTCGAGCAATTTGAGCTAAGCTGATACCAGAGCATCCTCAGCATCGCCGGCGTAAAGGTCGTCAGAGTCAGAGCGCTGCTTGAAGAATCGGATGACTGCGTAGGAGAGGAAGTAGAGGAAGAGGAAGAGGAAGAAGCAGATGATGTACTCCCTCACAGCCCCGTGAAAGGCTCGCTCTGCCTCTGACGACTCTTCCCAACTCTCCTCCCTTCCGCCCTCCATCCGCCCGCCTCCTACTCTCGAGCAATTTGAGCTAAGCTGATACCAGAGCATCCTCAGCATCGCCGGCGTAAAGGTCGTCAGAGTCAGAGCGCTGCTTGAAGAATCGGATGACTGCGTAGGAGAGGAAGTAGAGGAAGAGGAAGAGGAGGAAGCAGATGATGTACTCCCTCACAGCCCCGTGAAAGGCTCGCTCTGCCTCTGACGACTCTTCCCAACTCTCCTCCCTTCCGCCCTCCATCCGCCCGCCTCCTACTCTCGAGCAATTTGAGCTAAGCTGATACCAGAGCATCCTCAGCATCGCCGGCGTAAAGGTCGTCAGAGTCAGAGCGCTGCTTGAAGAATCGGATGACTGCGTAGGAGAGGAAGTAGAGGAAGAGGAAGAGGAGGAAGCAGATGATGTACTCCCTCACAGCCCCGTGAAAGGCTCGCTCTGCCTCTGACGACTCTTCCCAACTCTCCTCCCTTCCGCCCTCCATCCGCCCGCCTCCTACTCTCGCCCTAACAGCACCCTTCTCGCATATTTCCTTCTGCCCCAACTACTTTTCTCCCCGAGACAGCCTTTTTTCTCGTACATTATGGCAAATCAGGATGGCAACCATGCTGAAACTATCACAGATGGCAACAAGGCAGTTTTGAGAATCTTTTACTGGCTGACTAGGACGGTTTTACATTTTAAGGCACATTTTTGAAAATAATAGAAAGCCAGTATTGCTCGGGCACACTAGCAGCATCTGCACCGGTCCTCAAATTTATCGCTCGAGCTTGGACCAGCTTGAATGACTTTCTGGATGAATCCCACGCCTTCTGCAATTTCATTTGGTTTCCAGAAGGATGGAAATAGACAGAAAGACTGATGCCTTGGTTCATCTTTGCAAGGCCTGCTGAAGCATCTCCTGTTCCAAGCGCTTGAGCCGTCGCCACTCTTTGTCGGCCTCAGTCTGGAGGCCTTTCCGTCGCGCAACTTGGTAGTAGTTGATGCCGAGGGGATGCCAGTGCATTCGCACCAGCTCCAGCCCCGCTCCGAGGCCGAAAGAGGTGGAGTAGAGGACGCCCAGTCGAGCGGGGCGGGAGCTGGGAAGGAAAGACAGCACCACTGAACTCACATGCCGCAGCATCTGCATCTCACTAGCCTGCCAAACACTCTTCCACCTCTTCAAAGAATCAAATCAATGCTTGACGAGGTATAAATCGTAAGAACGAATTTCCTGAAGGTAACAACAAATTTCCTAAAGGTAACAAAACTGCAATTCTGGGAGGAACACTTATTTAGTAAGAAAAAACCGGTTTTGGCAGAAAACTAAAGTTGATGAAAATATATTTTAGAATTAATTTATGCTGATATTGATGTAAATGGTGGGAAAAGCGCGGAGGAGGAATGCTGCAAGTGGTATTAAGAGGCTGAAAAAAGAAAATACATGATACAAGGCTTGGGTGAGACAGGGCTATTTGGAACGCTCAATGAATCCATCATGAATAATTTATAAACGCCAATAGCTTTTTGCCGAATAAATTGCCCCTTTCGAAAACAGCCTCTTTCCAATATTTAATGCTAACACGATTTCTCTCCTAAAGTGAATTGATTAAAAACAAACTGGTAAAATAGTGGTAATAAAAAGTGGAGGAAGCAGTAGAGTAGCTAGAGGCAGAGGAATCAGGTGAACAATGAGAGCGAAGGTCGGGGGAGAATCCGCGCGTGGATCCCAGCTAAAGAGAGGCGCGCCTTTTTACCACCGCCCTTTCCATATCTACACCTCCCTCCCCACTCTGCGCATTTTCCCGCATGCATCCCAAATTAGCAGCAGGCAGGCAGAGCCAAACCTCACTCAGCCATTAGCCCAGCGCTCACAGCCAAGCCAAGGATGGGAGAGGCGGGCGGCGGACAGCGGATGATCCCGGTGGACCAGCTGAGTCTACAGGATCTGGGCAGCATTCAGAAGCAAGTGGACGGGGTTGCCGCCATTTCATCACTCCGCCCAGAGCTGGGATGGATGGTGTGTTTGGTGCAGGAGTTGGAGTTCTTCAGTGAGTCCTATCGAGAGCTGAAGGGTGTGGAGGCCAAGTTCCGGGATACGAAGGAGGCCGTTGCCGCACTCTCCCCTCAACAGGAGGGCAGCCAAATTCTCGTCCCCCTCACATCCTCCGTTAGCCCACTACATTTCAGCTAATGGATGCAGTGAGGTCAAGGAGCTAGGAATGTTTGCAGATGTATGCGAAGGGGCGACTGGTGAATGCTGGCAGCGTTCTGGTAGACATCGGAACTGGATATCTCGTTGAAATGGTTTATTTTCTCCTGTTAATTCCCGCCTTATTCAATACTTCTTGCCTTGCCGTACCTGATGAAAGATTTTTAATTTTTTAGAATAAATTACCACAAAACGTGAGGCAAATTATATTTTTTGACATTCCAAAAAAGGTTTATGCCCTCCTTAATTGGCTTAAAGTATTAAAAAAATTCGTCATGTCTGTGCCTAAAAGTGGTAGTTGATTTTACAAAATATTTATTTTGTCTACTTTTTAGATAAAAGCTTGAAATTAATAAGGGGTTGAAAAAGCATTAGTCGCTTGGCGATGGCGAAATCAAAAGTTAGTTTTAGGTCTTAGTTAGTCTTAGTTAGTTTTTTAAACTAAACGAATGATTGGTGTTAATCAGTGGCTCTTGACATGGAATGTCATGATGCTTTTGCCTATGAAGAGCAGTATTGGATAAACATGAGTTTTGCAGCCAGCAGAGCAAGCGAAGGAATTCTTCCAGCGAAAGCAAGACTACCTGCAGAAGCAGATGGAGAGTGTCCAGAACATACTCATCGAAAAGCAGCGCACCAAAGCTGGTTTCTATTCTCATTCACCTTCTTTCTTTAGCCCATTATTTACTGCAGTTTTACTTTAGCTCTTTTTCGACCTTAGAAAAATGTTTTCTCTCAACGATTGCAAAATCAAGAAGACCATCTGCGAAAGAGATATGAAATAATTTGCAGTGATCATGGCACAAATGGAGAGCAAGGTACAGGCAGCAATCGCTCAGCAAGCACAAACCGCCAAATGATCAATTACTTTTCTCGCGCTTCATGGTTTATCATCGTTTGTTTACAACCGGCTACAAATCAATGCAATTGCTAATGCCGCCGAAACCGCCTGTTGCTTATCAGATACAGAACACTTATTTTAATACTTTTTATTGGCTTGTTTTGACAAATAACTGTTCAATACAGCTCCACATGTTGTTCAGCGGCTTTAGGCATGATGTTAATTTCACTCCATAAGCATTGATGAGATATACGGCATATATCATTGTTTTCCACCTCAAACTTCACTGTTATCCGATCATTTGACTCCTAAAAGAATGGTAGGGATGAATAAGACTACCGTAGTCCGCGCCCAACTGGTCTCCTCACGGGAGCTGAGTCTTTGCTCTGCTTCAAGAGACGCAGAGAAACTCACATGCTTCCTCGCGCGCTGCCAATACTGCGCAAAAGTGGCACAGCCTGTGCCAGGGCTTCTCTCTGCACGCGGCGGGGGCCATGGAGGAGGGAGGAACCAGCTGACGGACGGACGGCGATAACAACCCTACCATCACTCTTTTCACGCATGAGCTCCGCTTCAAGCCCCAAAGACGAATTTTCGGTTCCATACTCCCTTCATTCATCCAAAGGCTCCAACACTGGGTCCAATGTAGGTGATGGAAAAGGCGGAAGTGTCGCAGAATCTGCTGGGTCTGGAGTTGGAGTCGTCGCAGGATGACGAATTTCTCACACTCGATTTCAGCCCTAACAAGGAGTCTGTGCATAGGTCCTGCAATTCCACCTGCACCCTTCTGCAAATGGCAATCAAAGGTAGCTTTAGATGGCGAAAACTGCCGGACATGGACGAGTTTGTGGGTCCACGAAGATCCAAGCACACCACCGTCGCCTATAAAGGCTCTGCTTACCCCTTCCCTGAGCCTTTTGCCCATATTGAAAGTGATGCTTTGAAGGAGCGATCTATGTGTTCGGGGGAGACGACGGACAGAAGATGCTGAACGACCTTCTGCGCTTCGACCTGAATGACCTGAGCTGGGGCAGGGCATTCACGATGGGCTCCATCCCCGAGGCCCGCTACCATCACTCCGCTGTCGTTCATCAGTCCAGCATGTACGTCTTCGGTGGCTACACCGGCGACATCTACAACAACCAGAACCTCCACAATCGCAACGATCTCTACGAGTACAAGTTCAGCACCGGCCAATGGTCCCAGGTCAGCTTGAGAGGGGTGGGCGAAATAAGAGTAGGGTGAACATTGGTGCAGGTGAGGGTGGAGGAGCCGCTGCCGCCGGCCAGGTCAGCCCACGCCGCCGTGGTGGCTGAGGACTGCCTGTGGATCTTCGGCGGCTTCGATGGCCACCTCCGACTCAACGACATGTGGCGCATCTCACTCGCCGGCCCCATTCGCCACTGGCAGCGCGTTCAGCAGGACGGGCAGGTTTCCTTCCTTTTCCTTCAATTCTTCTTCCACAATGGTCTCTCATTACCTCTCTACAGGTGCCGCCGATCTGCTGCAACTTCTCCTCCTGCGTGTACGAGGAGAACTGGTACATCTTCTCCGGTCAGCAGAGCGGCGCCAAGGGCTCCAACCATCTCTACCAGTTCCACTTCGCCTCTAACACCTGGCACCGACTCTCCACCGATCACATCCTACGGTGCTTCTCTCCCCTGCCCCGATTGGCAGTGAGGAGCTTAGGAAGGGTTGCAGAGCAGCAGCGGGCCCGCCCATCCGTCGCTACGGGCATTCCATGGTGGCGCACAATGGGAAGCTCTATGTTTTTGGCGGGGCTGCCGAAAGCGTTCATGAGCCTATCCTCCATGTCTACGATCTTCATTCACATCTTTGGACAGATCTACGCCAGTCAGAAACTGGTACCCTTTTACAGCTGTCTATGTTCCAATGCCAGCACGACCACCACTCGATAGGCCAGCGTCCAAGCGGCCGGCTCTTTCACTCGGGCGTGGTGATCGGGGACGCGATGTACATCTTCGGGGGGATGACAGAGCAGGAGGGGGACCGACGACGCACTTCCGAGATCTACCGCTTCCAGTTCAGCGCCTACCCCCGCTGCAGCCTGCAGGACGACTTCGGGCGGATGCTGGAAAGTCGCCAGCTCTGCGACCTCCGCTTCCTCGTCGGCAAAGACCGCGTTCCCATCTACGCACACATCGCCTTTGTTGCCGCCCGCTCCGCCCACCTCCGCAACCTCATCAAACTATCCAGAGAGGCATCCGGCGGCGCTGTGGCTCCTGAGGTTCCCCTTTTCCAGAGAGAGATGGGGTGAGGCAGGAGATGAGGATGGTTGACTAAGGGGGCGCTGGCGTTGGACTCGCCGGGTCTGCCGCACCAGCAGGGGGAGGTGCTGGATGTGGCCGTGCCTGATGCCGAGCCATTCGCTTTTGAGATGATTCTTGCCTACATCTACACCGACAAGATCGATCCCACGCAAAGAGGCACACACACTCCTTTCACTCACACTCCTTCTTATCTGTCTCCAATGAGCCCATGCTTGAGGACAAGAGCCGCGGTCCAATGGGGTAGTTCTGCTCATCATGGAGGTTTACCGACTGGCACTGGCTTTCTCCATGAAGCGTCTGGAATGGCTAGCCTATAGGTCCTTCCTTCCCTACTCCCTCACCTCCTCTCTTCACTCACACTAAGAGGAAGAAAAGCGTTGCAGATTTCTGGAGTCCATGATCGGGGTGGGTAATGCACTGGTGGGACTGAGCAGTGCGCATCGCCTCGGCCTCGCCTCCGTCAAAGAATTCTGCTTCCGACTCATAGTCAAGGAGGCCAACTATCATCAGATCGTCATGTCCAAAGTCACCTCCTCCCTCCATTACTTAGCCCATTGAATGCTAGAGTGGAGGAATGTTGGAGGAGTTTGAATCGCTGGAGCAGCCGCTGATGGTGGAGCTGGTGCGACGGCGACAGACTCTGCGCACCGGGCAGCAGCCTCCTCCTGAGCCACCAGCCCCACTGAACCAAGTCCTCGGCAGCAGTCTGCAGGATGATCTCAAGGCCTTCCTGGAGGACGGCGTGGGCGCGGAGTTCTGCGACATCACTCTCGTCGCCAACCATGTCTCCATTCCCGCCCACAAGGCAGCCCTCCAACCACTTAGTTGATGCCTTCTCACTCTCCAGTTCGCTGCAGATCATTCTGTCCTCCCGCTCAGCCTACTTCGAGACCATGTTCCGCAATTGGGCTCCCTCCACAAACACCGTTACTCTACACATTCGCTCTTTGGCTGGCTGGTGGAAAGAGGAGAAAGATTATGGAGGTGGAAATGCAACTGGGCGAAGTGGTCCCATCCGGCAAAGCTTTCCGAGCCCTTCTGCGCTACGTCTATTACGGAGCTGTGGACATGCCGCCCGAGGATTCCCTCTTCCTCTTCGCCGCCCCACCTTTCTACGGGTTCACCAACAACCGACTTCAAGTTCACCATTTTTCATCCAGTCCTCCTTAGCCTTTTTTCTCATCCCCTCATCCCTACAGGTCTTCTGCAAAGAGAACTTGGAGACGAACATCTGCACAGAGAACGTGCTGGACATTCTGGAGGCCGCGCACAAGATACAGGCCCACGAAATGAAGCGCCATTCTCTCAGCAAAATAGTCACCAACTTCAGCAATGTCGCCAAGAACCAGGTCTGACTTGTGCCCTGTGCTGATGTTGCTGCAAGAGGGGGAATGACAGAAGGAGAAGCTGCGGCAGTTGGAGAAGGGTCTGCTGCTGGACATCATCGAGGCAGTGGCGGAGGGCGGGAAGGAAGGAAGCCCTGCTCAGCTGCCCTCTCTACCTTCTTTTTCCTCTTCTTCCAATTAAACTTTTCATTCCCATTTTCAAAGCTATTTTATTCTATATTACCTCCACAATAAGTACACGTCCCACATGATGTAAATCTTTTCAAATGTAAATTTTTGTGGCATACCATTTGTGATCTCTTTCATTTCATTAGTATTGATGTACTTAGTTTGACCAAGCTAGCAAAATACGCGAAGAAGGTTAAAAACCATGTCGCATAAAACGTGATCATGCTGCTGAAGTCAAGTCACAGTCAGACAATCACTGTCTTTTGTGTTTGTACATGAACAAAGGCTGTGTTTGTACATTTTAACAGCTCCATGTAAATGTTCTTTGTCCATCTAAAAACATCGCTGCTCATTCTGACAATTTTGACATAAAAGGAAAAAAATATAAAGTTAAATCTAATAAAAGTTTTCCTGAATTTTTAGCTATAATAAAATTCCTCAGCCCGTCACTGGACTTAGAGAAAATCCAGCAGCTCTATTCAATTTTCGACAGCTCAATTTTTGGTTCCAACTTTCTAACTCATGCTGTGACCCAGAAAATTAGTTGGGCGGAATCTTAATTTTTGGTGAAAATATTAACAAAAGTTCAAATTTTACGCTCCCATCGGAATAAGATTCCCAGAGCCAGTAGAAACAATTTTATAGACAGACAAAGTGAGCGATTCCTGTTAGGTGGGTACAATGCCCTTTCATAAAAGTAGGTACACGAAATGCACAGTTTTGGGCACCTCTACTCAGGCATGCGATGTTGGGCAGACTGGGCCATCTATATATGCAAGAAGCGAAAAGTGTATTTCGGTTAAGCCTTGGATGATCATTGGGCCATCAAGAATGAGCCCGATGTTGATTCCCAACGCTGGAGTGTCTCCAGGAGACTTTTGGAACCACCGTGGAGTCCGAGGGGAACTCCTTTGTTCCGCCAACTTTCTGACAGGGGTTTTACTCCTGCTCAGTACCAAGCGGGGAGACTCTTGTCTTCCCCAGTCTGAAAAACGGGGCATTTTGCTCTTTTTGGGTACGATCTGTACAACATTTACGTATTTGTTCCGGTATTTTTGGTTACATAAAATGAGCAATTGCTTCATTTTATGGTCTTCCGATTTAAAAACATTGAATTTTACGTTTCTTCTCATGTTTTCATGGTCGAAAGCCTTCCACCTTGAGAGTTAGAGCTGCCAAATTTTAAGTGATTTTGAGTGATGAAAGGAGTGTGAGTCGATCATACAAAAATAGCTTAACACCCCATTTATGAATCAAACAACAAGGTATACTCGGCTATCGCCAAGATGCGCGGCCTTTGGTCTAAATAAAAACCTCAAATAACATTACTATACCACCCATATGAATCACTGCCAAAAGTGAGCTGATTTTATTAAAAACTCAGGGATTTATGAATGTTCGAATTTTTGAAACATCAATATTTTAGGTTTTTGACTAAATATGAAGAGATCATAAACATTTTAAAAAGTCCTTTTCTGAACTTCAATTTACCACCTTGATAGACGTTCATGCCAAAATTCAACTGATTTCATAGAAAAACCATCGATTTAACGATGTTCAAATTTTTGAAACATCAAGATTTTAGGTTTTTTGCCATAAATCAGGAAATAAATAATATTACGGAAATTCCTTTTGCCAGCTTCAAGATATCACCTTAATGGCCGTACCTGCCAAAATACAGCCAATTTCATTGAAAAACCATCGATTTATGGATGTTCGAATTTTTGAAACATCAAGATTTTAGGTTTTCGATATAAATCGGGAAATAATTAATATTTTCGGAGATTCCTTGTGCAAGCTTCAAGATATCACCTTGATGGACGTACCTGCCAAAATTCAGCCAATTTCATTGAAAAACAAGTGATTTATGAATTTTCGCATTTTGAAACATCAAAAAATTGAGTTTTGGGCGAAAATCGAAAAATTACGCCCATCCCAAAAAATGGCCTGGAGATACCACCCAGAAGGACCTTCATGCAAAAAATTAGCCAATTTCGTTGAAAAACCGCGGAGGCCCGGCCCCGGAACCACACATATATATATATATATATATATGCGGACAGACGGACGCAAAAATGGGGTAACTGCTTAAGCTGGCCTTGGCCGCCCGCCGCTTCGGGCAGGGCGCCAGAGCCCTCCGGCCTCCGGGCACGGGGGCTACGGCCCCTACGCTTCGCCTAGCATGCTTCGCATGCTAGGCTACGCTCCGGGGCCTCCGCACCCATGCCCTCCGGCCTCTGGAGCTCTGACTGCCCTGCCCTCCGCGGCAGGCGGCCTTCGGCCGCGCAAAAATTATCAATTAAGCCTTTTGTCCTGCCAAAAGTTGTCCTAAATATTTTCATTGGCTGATAGCAGCCATTTGTTTAAAATCGGGACAACCTTTGGTCCAATTTTCGGGTTTTAAGACTCATACAAAAATAGGCGTTGCCAAAAAAAATTTTCGCTGAATTCGAAAAGATTTAGCCTAAGCAAAATCCAATATTTTTGAACAAAATATTCCAGCTCATACGGCTTATAACCAGATATCCAGTAAGAAACACTGCTGGCGAGTTTTTTTGTTGTGGAAAAGCCCAAGATTTTTCAAATTTCAAAAAAAGGTAAAAAGTGACTGGCAATTTTTCATCTTGTAAATTGAATTTAATGTTCTTGAATGAATGGCAGACTAGCAGACGAAGTGTTACTATGAGAGGAAAGCCGAGCGGTTGATCCATTTTGGTTTTTGTTCATCAGATCATATTGTCAGAGTTAAGTAGGCCAATCACCGCTGCAAAGAAGCGCCTATTCCAACTGCCAGCCACCTCGACCGGTAGCCGCCTCCAGTAGCCCTCTAGCCGACTAAGGCAGTGAGCCTACCCCTCAGCGATCTTCCCCCACCAGCGCCTGGTGCTGATGTCTGCGAAGACCAGTTACAAGAAGGGAAAGGGGGCAGTAGGACATCCGTACCAGCATTCCAGCTTTTTTGGGGTCGGTCTCTTCAGCTGAGCTTTGAGGCAGATGGTGCAGCATTATGCAGGAGCATTAGTTCAGCTATTATGCGACACCTCGTGAGTACTTCTAGAATTAGGTATGAGAGACGGGGAGGATAGCTTCCAGATTGTGCTACAAGATGCCAGCGGCACATAATGAATGTTCTGAATTTGCGTTGGACTTTTCAATTTCTCTAGATTGCTTTTTAGTTGATGGTGCCCATAGAGATGAGGCATATTCAAGCTGTGGCCGGACATACAATGAATATGAACAAGTGAGGAGTTTAAGAGATGCTGCATGCAGACACTTCTTGATGAGATGTGCAATAAATTTGGCCCGGTTTATCATGATAGTCATGTGTGCAGCATAAGAATGGCTTGGTTGCAGCAAAATGCCTAGATCTCGAATCACTTCAGCTCTGGTTGGGGGGATCGCGTGGCTGCAAACAGAGAAGCTGGGTGGAGTGGAGCCCAGGCCTATACAAAATACAAAAGGAAGTGAATTTGTGTGGCGCAATGTCCAGCTGCCATTTTCTAGTTCACTCACTGAGGACTGAAGACTGAGGGTCGCGGTTAGAGGTTGGAAGAGAAGAGGAGGTTAGACGAGGTAATCTGCGTATGCCCAGCAGTTCAGTTCAGGTAAGTGTGATAAGCACCAGCGAATGGGAAAGGAAAATAGGCTAAAAGACACTAAATGACATTAAAAGTCAAAGTGTCTGGCTCAAAAACACCTAAAATTCATTGGATGCAAAATTTTCATGTAAATTGAAATTGACAATTTTTAGGAGAGCTTCAATTTGAGATATAATAGGTAAGAAAATTGCAAATGTGCTGTAAAAGGCCAGGAGACGTTGGCCGCACAAAACTATCAGTCTATCCTTGGGCCCTTCTATAACCAAGCCAATCGCCTCACCCTCAGTAACAAGTTCAAGGCCTTCTAGCTCACCTCCACCAATATCCAGCATTTAGCCAGCATAACCCCATGTTGAAATCATCAGTCTGATTCTGTTCCTTCTATGACCAAGTCACTCGCCGAACCCTCAGAACCTATGCCATACCAGGCCCTTTCATAAAAGTAGGTATGAGAAACGCGCAGTTTTGGGCCCCTCTACTCAGACATGCGATGTTGGGCAGACTGGGGCATCTATATATGCAAGAAGCAAAAAATGAATTTCGGTTAAGCCTTGGATGATCATTAGGCCAGCATGACTGAGCCCGATGTTGATTCCCAACGCTGGAGTGCCTCCAGGAGACTTTTGGAACCACCGCGGAGTCCGAGGGGAACTCCTTTGTTCCGCCAACTTTCTGACAGGGGTTTTACTCCTGCTCAGTAACAAGCGGGGAGACTCTTGTCTCCCCCATGCTTAAAAAAGGGGCATTTTGCTCTTTTTGGATACGATTTTCACTATATTTTATGATTATTTTGGTTATCTGTTGCATAAAACGAGTGATTTCTTTATATGAGGCTTTATCCTATCTTTATTCTGTCCAAATTGAGCAAACAATTTGCTGACTCTGTACTCTGCTCGGTTCGCGCTAACTCTGTGGATCCAAGCAGCCATGAGTACGAAATCTGCGCAAATTATCTATCATAGCGCACTGCTTGAGCGTGCAGTGAGCTTGCCAAGAAGACTGAAGTGATGCAGAAAGATTAGGCTATTAGTGTGAGATGGAGAAGCTGGCAGAGCGCACAGGAGTGGGCAGAGCTCATGTTTATCCGGGCGAGGCTCCAGAGACGGACGAGGAGGAAGAGGAGGAGCCTCGGACCAACTTCCAACCACCGCCCCATCCCCCCACCAGACCGCTCCCAGCCGCCCAGCCTAAATACCGCACGTTCTCTCCCCTGCCAGAGTGGAGGAGTGGGGTGGAAAGAGGCTTTGATGGTGCAGGGAGGCGGTGGAGAAGCTGGGAGAGGTGACGCGGCGGTTGGAGGTGAGCGTGGGGGATCTGGTGAGCCGGGAGACGGTGGAGGCTGAGAAGGAGCTGTCCACCACCGCGGGACTCATCGGACGGACTCAGGAGTCTCTCCAGGCGGCCTCCTACGCCGTCCGCTCCCTTGCCGACACCCTCTACACCCTCAATCAACAATTCGCCGATCTTCTCGAAGCCAAACTACTCATACCACAATTCTCTCCTACCAACCAGTCTGTATCTGCTCCTCAGTCAACTGATCAATGAAAGTGGTGCTGTTTTGAGTAAACTATCTGCATTTTTCTTGAGCAACCAAATCGATATTGGCCTCATCTCCCAAAGAATAGCGCAAGCAAGCCATCGAGCACAACCTATGAGGATCAAGAAAGTGATGCTTAGGATCGGTGATGTCATCGATTGAGTCGAGTTCAAGCTCGGGCAGTGGAAGTTCAAGCAGCGGAGCTGGGAGCTCTGAGATTTTACTAAGCGGGGAAAGCGAGGATGGCGTACGGCGAGACCTGGAGCTGGCTTACACCGAAATGCGGGACAGGGAAGGAGCGCGGGGGAAATGGACTCGCTCCGCAGTCACCTACATCGCCGGCGGCCTCGTCTTCCGCGGCCCCTTCAGTGAACCTGACGTCCTCCTCGTCCAGGTCACTCTAGCACTAGAGAAAGTGGCAGGGGAGAGAATGGGAGCTTGATTGAGGAATCGAAGAGGAGTTGCCATGGTAAGTGGTACCTGCCGATGGGTCGGGTGGAGGCGGGTGAGGAGGTGGAGGAGGCAGCGGCGCGTGAGGTGAAGGAGGAGTCAGGCCTGGACGTCCTCGTCCACCGCGTCATCATCGCCGCCACCAGCAAGAGCACCTGGAACCGATTCATCTTTGCCTGCTCTGTTATCGGTCAGCTCTTGGTGGAGGGAAGAATGGGGCAAGGAAAGGTGAAAGAAAGGCTGTAGGAGGGTCACTGAAAAAGCGAGAGGAGGCGGACGAGGAGTCCCTGTGTGCGGACTGGTGGCCGGTGCGCTCGGTGCTGGACGGGCGACTGGCGCTGCGGCACGGGGAGATCCTCAACTCCATCCACCTGGGCTGGGACTACTACAAGAAGACGGAGCAGGCCGCGGAGGGCGGCGCCGGCCTTGCCTGGGCCGCTCTGGGGACCCCCAGCGTCCGCCAGCCCTCCCCCGCCCTCATCTACCGCCTCCTCCTCACCAGGAGCGGGGAGAGGGAAGCCCTGCGCTCTGCCGACGGCGCTCTGCCCTCCGTTGCCGTCCCACTCGGTCTCTTGCCTCTTCTCATTTGGAGGGTGGGATGGGAGGTGAATGAGGTGGGGTGCAGGAATCTGGAAGAGTCGGTACTACGTGGTGCAGAAGCTGCGCTCTCTGCTGGGGGAGAAGGGGGAGGTGCGAGTGGGGCGTCCGTTGGCCCTGCGTCTGCGCTCCCATCTTGGCCCCGAGTCTCGCCACGCTGGTCTGGCGGCCACACTCCTCTTCCGCCTACGAGAGCCCCAGCCGGAGTCCCAGCCCCCCGACCCTCCTCCGCCCTTTCTCTGGCAGCTTCTCTCCCCTCAGGATCACAGCAACCTCACCCAACTCAAATCCGTCGCTGCCTACTACTTCTTCCGATAATCTCTTCCTTTTCACTTTCCGCTTCTCTTCTCCCCTAATTTCATCCTGCCCTTCTGGTCTTGCAAGTGATGTCAAGAAGCCAAAGGGCTTAGAATATTGAGTGTAATGCTAGTCTGCCTCCGTTTTGTTTCTATCGTAGCCAAAGGTCCTGCCTCTACTGCACTTATTTGCCTTTTGTCCTTGGCCGAAAGCTATGATTATTTTTGTGCTATTTAGGCTGGCGAAGATGAAAAGGATTTCGGGGAACCAGCTTTTGATGAATGCCGCAAAATGAAGCATTGGGGCGAATGGGTACTTTGACAAGGGGAAAGAATATATTTGTGCACGACATTTTGAACACAGAACGAAGGTATTTTGGGAGGCGTCAGCTGTACTGGGCCTTCCCAGAAGGCAGGCTCTATGAACAGGCTGGGATGGAAACGTCATCAGGGTACCATGATGAGCCAGAATGCCTAGACTAATATCAGGAAGGAAAGGGCGGCTGTGTAGTTATGTATCACTGGCTGACAGCTGTACTGCTGCTTCTGGTGGTGGTGGGTTAGGAGTAGAAGGGGCAAAGTAGGGCACTAATGCTGCATGGCGTGAGGAGAGCCGGAAGAGGAGCGAGAGACAGAGCGTGAGCGAGAGGCGGACCTGGAACGGGAGGCCGAACGCGATCGCCGCCGGTGCACACGGATCCTCCAATCCACTCTCTCTAATCTTCCCAGTTCATCTGGGACTGCCGCTACCGGCTCATGATCTCCTCGCAGAGTGTCTGGATGAGCGCCGGCGTGGACTGCACCTCGTCGCCTTCCATCTCCATCCCACTCCCGCCGCCCGACAATCGCTTCCCCATGATCGCCTGTCAGAAGGTTCGGTAAGGGTGGGACAAGGGAGCGAGGGTGGGAGATGAAAGAAGTGTAATGGTGGTAAGGTGAGGGAACCTTGATGGCCAGATCGCCGTGCTCCTGTAGGAAGAGTGGTAGGTAGCGGCTTTCGCTCTTGCCGCAGACGTGGCGGACGGCCCAGACGGCCCAAAGCTGGACGCCGGGTAGGTCTTGGCGGCTGAGGAGTGGGAAGAAGGGGCGGAAGGAGCGGTAGGCCACCATCTCGTTCTCCGGCCGCCCCCAGAGCCGGATGCGCTTCTCCAGGGCCTCCAGGGCCTCACGCCAGCTCGGCTGCGTGTCCCACGGCTGGCCCACGCACAGATGCGCCAGGATCCCTGCCGCGAAGTAGGACACCTCGATCTTCTCGCTCTCCAGCAGATGCCTGCACTTTCCCTTCTTCTTCTCCTCACACACTCACTCCATCACCCTTCCACTTACACGATGGCTCTCAGCACTGCATGCTTGGCCAGCTTCTCCTTCAGTCTCTCCACTTCCGCCACGTTGTTGAGAAGGCCAAGTATTTTGGTTTGAATGGAAGGCTCCTCGTCGTAGGTGTCCAGGACTTTCAGGACCACGTCCAGGCCATCGTGCTGCAGGAACTGCTCCGATGTCCCAGGTGATTCGTCTCAATCCATCAACCTATTCTAGGGAGCAGAAGAAAGAAAGGTAAGGAAGGAGAGACCAGTGAGGTTCCACAGGGCGCTGAGGGTGAACTTGAGGGTGACATCGGGAGCTGGTGGGTTTTGGTTGGGAGGTAGGTGCTGAAGGTTTGCGTAGTGTTCCTCCAGCTTCCCCTGGACAATGCCCAGCATGAACTCCATGTAGCGCGCGTTTGCTCCCAGCGTCGTCGTTCGCTCGATCGGGATCTTCAAACCCTCTTTGCTCCTCCTTTTCCAGGTGATGAGCCTGATTGTTGAAGAGAGACCTTGGCGGCAAGGATGGAAACGATGGCGACGGTCATGCGTGTGATGGCAGCCTCGTTCGGGTGCGTCACCATCGACTCCAGAGCCAGATGACAACATCGGTACAGGTCAAACTGCTGAAATACCCAAGTGGACTACTCAAATCTCAGTTTGAGGTGATTGGACGTGAATACCCCAGTCTGGAGGATCTGGTCATTGCAGAGGGTGAGCCAGACATTCTTTGCTAGCTGAGAGACGTTGGGATGAGCTTGCAATGCGTCCAGACACCTTGTCACCACCTGCCAATGCCAATGCTACTACAACATGGAATAGAGGGTAAAGGAGAAGAGGATAAAATAAAATGAAAAGATGAAGGAAGGCAGAACCTGTCCGAGAAGGTGGTTTGGAAAGTGTGAGGCGCGCTGTGAGCGGCAGAGGTTGTAAAGGCAAGCCGTGGCCGCCATCTGAATCCCCACCGACGACACCAAGCCTCCCATCCCGCACAAGACTAGACTCAGCAGCTCCTGTTACCATCAGTCAACAGTGTCAGCAATGAGAAGGAGATGATAATTCTGTGGTCGAAACCTGAAGCTCGGCTTCCCCGATAGCTTCATAGTTCTGATGGAGCTCGGAGAAGGCGGCGTGAAGCTGGGCAGAGAGGAATGGCTCCCGTTCCTTCCACCGACACCCTCCGCCCCCTGCCCCAATGCTGGAACCATCCACGCTCTCTCCCACTCTCAATCTCTCCTCGCCTTCCTTACCTTCCCTTGGCCAGACGAAGACCCACCAAAATCTGGCAGAGGTCCAAATCACCGGCCACCTAGGGATGAAGGAGTTCTTGAAGAGCGGAGGCAGAAGGGAGGAAGAAGGAGTGTAACCATGAGGTGGGGGAACTCCTTGAGTTCATCGAAGCAGTTGCGCAGAGGATTTCTGATGAGACCGAGAAAGCGCAGCTGAGCATGGTTCCGCAGAAACTGGCTCAGCACATTCCCATTCACTATCCCATGGAGGCCTATAATACGATGCCTGTGGATTAGTGATGAAGTGGAGGGGGATGTGGGAAACCAGAGAAGTCGAGTATGCGTAGGTCAGGACAGACGATGGCCTCTCGCTCCCGCCAGCGCTCCTCTGCCTTTTGCAGCAGCATCTTCCCCAGTAGGCTTCTAAAGATTGGAGGCAGTGAGTGTAGGAGGAAGGGCGAGGAATGGAGTAAAGAACCGCATGCTGGTAGGCTGAGCGGAGGAGGTGGGGCTGAGTGCGGAAGCGTCGGAGAGGTCCAGTACCTGAAGGGCTGATAGCTGTAGTAGGACGGCGACGTCGTCCACGGGTGTGTTGAAGAGGATGAGGTTGCGGAGGGCGTGTCGAGCGGCGAGGAGAGGGGTGAGGTCGGTGATTTCGGTGGCGGAGATGTCCAGGGTGGCGAGGGGGGGAGGGCGGGGAGGGAGTTGCCGAAGGGCGGCGTTGTCCAGAGCAGTGCCGGCCAGCTTCAGCGTCTGCAGGGCAGGAAGGCAGAGGAGGCTCTTGCGAATGCTCCAGGGTATGTTGGACTTGGGGGCGGTGTCCTCGTCCATAGTCAGCTCCAGGGCGGCGGAAGGGGTGGATGAGGAGGTAGAGTCGGAGGGTCGCTCGCTGCGGCGGCGTACGAAGCCGGGGAAGAGGGCTTTGCGGGGCTTGGCGGCGTCGGCGGGGGCAGGGCGGAAGGAGCCTTTGCAGAGTGAGTAGGAGAGGTCGAGGAGGCGGAGTCTCTGGCGGGTGGCGGGTCCGAGAGAGCGCTGGAGGAGACGGCCGTGGTCCAGGTTGCTGAGGCCTCTGAGCTGGAGTGAGTCCAGGTTGTGCTCGGCCAGCATCTCCAGGTCCTCCTCGCAGAGCTGGCTGAGTTCGCTGAGGTCGGCGTCAGTGAGGCGGACGAAGGGTCGCCGGAAGAGGCCCAGCGTCAGGGGACTCAGC
>JASANA010003651.1:0-16269 GCA_030248095.1 Ptycholaimellus sp. GST1_10 | reverse complement strand
CTATAGTCGTAAAAACATTTGGACTTCAAGTCTCTCCTGAAACGGGACTTAAGGCAAAAAGTGCAAATATTTTCTGATCGTGAATTGAAAGAAGTTGGCAGATCAATGTGCATCAATTAGAATCAGCGGGTTTGGCATCAAGGTTTGCAGTGATAGCAGCCAGGAAGGCTCACCGCGTGCCCTTCGCTTCCTCTGCAGAGATAGCCACCCACCAGGCATCCTCACTCGCCCCGGCCACATCTCGCACCTGCCCCCAGGACCTGCGCTAATGGAGACATAGTGGTGCCAACCGCGGAGACGGGAGTTTAGGAGAGGGGAAAAAATTGGGTGACCATGTCATGAATACTGCAGCGACATCGACGGCGCCTCAGCAGGAGAAGAGAGGGCATCACACACTCGGAAGCATTTGCGGACTAGAAGGAGGTCGGCTACTATGCGTCGCCTCCTTAGTGTCTCCAAGCCCAGAGAGGCCAGGCGAGCATTGTAGCCATTGAGGGGGAGGGGGATGCGCCACCTTCTGTAAATATAGCGTGTGAAGCAGCGTTGGACTGACTCTATGCGGGCGATTTCAGAGGAGGTGCAGGGGGCCCAAACGGAGGAGGCATATTTGAGAAGCGGGCGAGCGTAGGTGATGTAGGCGGTTGTTAGGAGGGAGGGGGAGGAGGTGTGGAAGGCCTTTTTGATCAAAAAGATTGAGTGGGAGGCGCGAGTGCAGGCGTGGGTTATGTGCGTGGCGTATCTGAGAGTCTGGCCCTGGACAACGCCAAGATCCATGACCCCAGCCTGGGGGCCAGGGGGACGGTTGATCCGCTGATGGTGTACTCAGGGCAGGCCCCGGGGCCTATTCTGTAGCGAGACCATTTATTGGGTGCAAGGGAGAGCTGCCAATCGTGGGCCCAGCGATCCAGGATGTCAAGAGCTAGGCTGAGTGTGGCGGGGCAGGGTGCAGCTAGGCGGACGTCGTCGGCGTAGGCCCAGACGCCTAGGCCGGCGACTGCCTCAAGTTGCCTGAGGAGAGGGATCATATAGACATTGAATAGTGTAGGTGAACTGGCTCCACCTTGGACAATAGAAGAGGACACATTTTCAGGAGCAGAAAGGCTGCCCTCGACGCGCACTTGCAGTGCCCTGCCCTCGACAATCTCGCGGATCCAGTGGCATCCTTGCTCGCATATGCCCAAAGATGAGAGTATGTGCAACAGCTTTGGGTAGGTGACGGAATCGAAAGCACAAGCGATGTCAACATTTATGACATTGACATGCTGGCAGAGTCGGAGGTGATGGGCTGTGAAACTCTGGAAGGCGAGGAGGGAAGAGACAGTGGACCTGTGAGCCCGAAAGCTGTGCATACAGGCTGTTAGTAGGCGTTGCTTCTCTAGGTGAGAGGATAGGTAGTTGGCGAGGATCCTGTCGAAGACCTTGAGGAGGCAGGGGATGATGGCAATCGGGCGGTAGGAGGCCACTGCTGCCTTACTGCCTTTCCGCTTGAAGATGGGACAGACAGTGGACAGCTTCCATTGGGCTGGAAGTTCACCGGTTACCAGGCAAAAATCGAACAGTGTTCTAATCGGCTTGGCTAGTGCGTGGCGGGCGCGTTTGATGATGAGCGGGGGGAAGCCGTCGGGCCCCACGGAGCGCTTAGGCTTCATGCCCAGAAGAGCCTTGTGAATGTCTGTTAGTTCGAAGGAAAGGTTTAGCTGCTCGCCTACTGTTTTGCTGGAGCCTACATGGCCTGGGCAGCAGAAGGGGTGTGGGGTGCTGCAGGATGCGCAGGTGAGGGGATTGCAGGGGGTGATAGAGGTGGCAGCAGACGCAAGGGAGGGGAGGTGGCCATTGTCTATTATCATGGAGGAGGTAAATTGGGTGAGGAAGAGAGCTGCCTTCTGTTCGTTAGAGTGGGCGAGGTTAGGGGGGTCCCCTGTGTTAGGGCAGGCGAGGGAGGGTATATAGCTGTTACTGCGGCCAGTGCGTTTGGCATACAGACGGTAGAGTTGAGGGCGTGAGAGCTGGCTTTGGCCGCCTGCCCGATCGCCGCCGGTGCAGAGAAGTGCCTCATCCTGCCGCCTAAGGTCACCATGGACATGCATGCGGATAGCTCGGCAGATGCGCTTGTATTGGCGCATGTTGCAGGCTGAGAGTTTGCGGGCCCTAAAGGCTTGCCAAAAAGGCTTGCTTTTAATGAGTATCCATCTGTTGAGAAGCTAAAAAAGCTTGCAGAAAAGCCTTATGATCTTTCTAAGGAGGGGAATCTAACGCCTACACGGGTGAACCAGCTTAAGTCTGAATGTTTAAACCTTATGGTGCAAACCTTAAGTATTAAACCAGCATCAGCATCAAACCTTAAGTATATGGTGCAAAGCACAATAGGTGACCGCGGAGCGCATCCCATATTCTACCTCCCAATCTAGTATATTCCAGTTCTCAGTAGTTCTACCTAAACTGATGTTTGTTGATTGATTTGATGTTGATTTGTTGAGGTAATGATTAGGTTATTAGAAAAAAAGTTTGTCAAAATCCGTTAAGAATTTGCCTTTTCCCACCATGCCCCATTTGTCAACATTTCTACCCAAAAATTTAATGTTTGAAGTGCACCGGGACTGGTTTCAACCCTCTAGATCTTCCTAAAATATTATTACCTTTCAGGGGAAAAAAGTTTGCCAAGATCCGTTGAGGATTCGCCATTTCTCAGAATACCCCAATTTTCAACCTTTCTACCCAAAAAAGTAATGTTTCAAATGCTTCGGGAATGGTTCCACCCCTCCAGATCTTCCTAAAAGTATATTACCTCTCAGGAAAAAAAGTTTGTCAAGATCCGTTGAGAATTCGCCATTTCTCAGAATACCCCAATTTTCAACATTTCTACCAAAAAAGTAATGTTTTAAATGATCCGAGAACGGTTTCACCCCTCCAGATCTTTATAAAATTTTATTACCTTTGAGGAAAACAAGGTATGCTCAGCGGTTGCCAAGAGATGCGCGGCCGTGCTTTGGTCTTTGGCATGACAGACGTACATCCCAAAATTTAGCTGATTTCATTGAAAAACCAGCAATTTATGGTTGTTTGAAATTTTTAAACATCAATATTTTAGGTTTTTGACTATAAATCAAGAAATAATAAATATTTCAAAAATTCCTTAAAACAGCTTTAAGATATTTCCACGACAGACGTACATGCCAAAATTCGTTTGATTTCATTGAAAAATCATGAAGTTATGCTTGTTAATATTTTTGAAACATCATGATTTTGGGTTTTTGACTATAATTCAAGAAATAACGAATTTTTCATAAATTTCCTTTAACAGTTTCAAATGTCACCAAGACAGACGTACCTGCCAAAAATCAGCTGATTTCATTGAAAAACCAGTGATTTATGAATTTTCGTATTTTGAAACATCGAAAAATTAAGTTTTGTGCAAAAATCAAAAAATTACGCCGTTCCCAAAAAAACGCCTCAAGCCACCACCCAAGCGGACCCTCACACAAAATGTCAGCCAATTTTGTTGAAAAACCGTGGAGGCCCAGCCGCATATATATATATATGCGGAATTCGGACGAAAATGGGGTAACTGCTTAAGCGGGCCTTGGCCGCCCGCTGCTTCGGCCACGCAAAAAACGTTTGCCAAGATCCATTGAGGATTCGCCATTTCTCAGCATACCTCATTTTTCAACCTTTCTACTCAAAAAAGTAATGTTTCAAATGCTCCGGTTACGGTTCTACCCCAGTGAAGAAAGCATATTTTCCTCTTTTGAATTTTCACATCGAGATGTGGTTACAGTTGTGTTCTCATTTTGGTTTAAAAATCTTGGGACAATTTTGATATGCTATCATGACAGTGCGTACAGTACAGCACATTTTGGTTCGGTAATTTAGTCTGGGCTTTCTTTTGTTTTGATTTATGGAAGTTGATGACAAGGCCTATTATCAGTATAGATCCAAAAACAGTCAACGTAATACCCACAGTAAATATGGTAATATGGTTGATAGTACTGGTAAGTCTTCTATATATCTCTCAAAAATCTTGTCGTTTTATAAATTATGGCAAAAGTTTGGCAACCTATTTAGACCGTAGGGCGGTCCTTTGGGCCACCCTGCGGTCAGCCAACAGCCAATTTTGTTGGTAAACCGCGGAGGCCCAGCCCCGAACTTGGTACACACACACATATATATATATATATATATATAATATATATATATATATATATATATGCGGAATTCGGACGAAAAATGGGGTAACTGCTTAAGCGGGCCTTGGCCGCCCGCCGCTTTGGCCGCGCAAAAAACGTTTGCCAAGATCCTTTCTTTTGTTTTGATTTATGGAAGTTGATCACAAGGCCTATTAGTCATGTTTAGATCCAAAAACAGTCAACGTAATACCCACAGTAAATATGGTAATATGGTAGATAGTACTGGTAAGTCTTCTATATATCTCTCAAAAATCTTGTCGTTTTATAAATTATGGCAAAAGTTTGGCAACCTATTTTAGACCATTGGGCGGTCCTTTGGGCCACCCTGCGGTCAAAATTCACGTATTCTGTTCAATTCTCAACAGTGCAGCTGCTATCACTTCAAGCTCTTTTTTTAATGCATGAAATGTTTCACTCAAAAGGGTAATTATGTGGTTTGTCGGTCAATTTTAGAAGTTACTACATATTTGACCTTGTGATTGATTTGTAACCTTGTGAATCGGAAAACAGTCATGTGAACAGTTCTCGGCAATCAGCTGATATTGCTACAAACTTATTCATGCTCCTCTTTGAATGCATGAAGTGTTGTCACTTAAAACGGTAAGTATGTGGTTTCTCAACCAATTTCGGACAAAACTACATATTTAAAATCAGCATATATAACTTGTGATTCACAAAATTTAGTCTTGTGTATAATTCTCAGCCATTCTACTGATATTGCTACAAACTGATTTTAAACTATTCTTTGACTTCATGAAGCTTTGTCAGTCAAAAGGTTTTTTTATATTTTCGAAAAAAGTTTTTACTCTTATATTTTTATCCTATATTCCCTCAGCATTTTAGTTCTTTTTGTTTACTAAATCTTGTTCATTTAAAGGTATTTTTGACCTCCTTAAATCAATTTTCCGAATAACATAGGTTCGGAGGCCCCGGAGCGTTAGCCTAGCATACGTAGCCTATGATGCTCACATAGCACTTGAGTTTGAAAGTATGGTGAAAAGACTAGCGAGCGAGGCTGTGTTGATCTGCTAATGGAATTTGGCGATGGATGGCTTCCGTTTGAAAAGTGGATTATCCTCTTCACCATAAAACCATCAATTGTGCCTAAATAAACAGCGTAGATTCTGGCGGCACCTCAATTTGAATCGAGCACTAATCAAAAAGTATGTCCCTACAAAATCGGAGGTTGAATAAATCCCAGTTTGTTAATTCTATCCAAATTGTAAGCACAGTAGTGAAATAGTCACAAATATTTAAACGTTTCGAAGATTAAACTTCTTCATCAGTAAAATAGATTTCTGACACTTGTCAGAGCGAACATTATAATAACTATTAAAAATTAAGCAAAGAAAAACATAGGAAATAGATGTTATTATACAAAATTTTAGCGTGCTGTATTAGGGCCTGGTAAAGAGGTAAAACGCCATTTGGTATGTCATGTTGTCGCTGTACATTGGTTAGGTCTACTATTACCCGTGTTTCATTGATTTTGATGCATAGAGCCTCTGCCGCCTTGCGTTCATGTTGGTGGTTGCACCTGTGTATTATCTTAGCAGAGTCAAATTCCGGTTCATGGTTACTCCCTTGGTGATCTTTGACAACGTTTTGCTGGCTGTTCTTGAACCAATTTTTTGTGCTCTTTAATTCTGGTTTCCAGGTGTCTTTTGGTTTCTCCTATGTACATCTTACCACATTTGCAATCAATTTGGTATACTACGTTGGTCTGCAGCCTATTGTCATATTTGTATTTGTGTCTGCTGCCAAGCAATGGTACAATGGTTTAATGAATTTTTGATCGCGGAGCGGCCCGAAGGGCCGCTCTGCGGTCTATAGAGGTTGCTAAACTTTTGTCCTTATACGTATATATATATATATGTCTGGAAATGCTGGGAACGGGCGAATTCTCAACGGATTTGGACAAACTTTTTTTTCCTGAAAGGTAATGAGATTTTAGGAAGATCTGGAGGGGTGGAACCGGTTTCCGAGCATTTGAAACATTACTTTTTTGGGTAGAAAGGTTGAAAATGTGGGTATGCTGTAAAAGGCTCAATTCTCAACGGATTTTGACAAACTTTTTTTTTCCTGAAAGGTAATAAAATTTTAGGAAGATCTGGAGGGGTGAAACCGGTTTCCGAGCATTTGAAACATTACTTTTTTGGGTAGAAAGTTTGCAAATTTGGGTATGCTGTAAAAGGCTCAATTCTCAACGGATTTGGACAAACTTTTTTCCTGAAAAGTAATGAGATTTTAGGAAGATCTGGAGGGGTGGAACCGGTTTCCGAGCATTTGAAACATTACTTTTTTGGGTAGAAAGGTCGAAAATTTAGGTATGCTGTAAAAGGCTCAATTCTCAACGGATATTGACAAACTTTTTTTTTCCTGAAAGGAAATAAAATTTGAGGAAGATCTGGAGAGGTTTGACAAGTCCCGGAGCATTTGAAACATAACTTTTTTAGGTAGAAAGGTTGAAAAATGGGGTATGTTGAGAGCTCCGCGGTCACCTATTGCGCTCTGCGCCATATACTTGTCTTATATTTAATTGATGCAAAATGTTGTTGTACCCAACATTTTAATGTAAATATATTTGTGTGCTTGAATACAATTGCTTTATAATTTTGTGTTATGACAAACACCTGACATAAACTATGACATAACAGTAACATAACATTTAAACATAACACATAACATTTAAACATAACATAACATTAAAAACATAACATAACATTAAAAAAAGTGTTCCACTTATTTTGGGGCTATTATGACAACTTTAGTTCTACTACTACTACTACTACTATTGCGAATATCCGATAATGCAATGGCAAGTCAAAGTACGCATACTCTATCAACTCTCAAGGCTATGCTACTTTGACAGAATGTATCTTATTTAAAACATTTGCAAAGCAAGGCTACTCTCCAAGCCCTCCGCACCCATAGCTTACGGTTTCCGGAGCTCTGATTGCCCTGCTTCTGCGAGGCTGCACAAATAAAAGCCTGTTGCCGCGCAAATAAAAGCTTACCTTGGATCCAACTGAGGCTTCAGATGGAGGCATTTGTGGCGGTGATGGTGGTAGGAGTTGGCTTCTGGGTTGCGGCCTGCCCCCGAACGCTCTTCTCACCTCCCAGACTCTGCTCCAGTTTCTCACAGTCGCCCGCATTTTCCTCGTCCTACTTTCAAATTTACTCTTCTTTGAATGTTCCTCAGATTTACTTACTTTTCATGCAAGCCTTTAAAAACCTTTAAAGCATTGATGCTTTTTACGCTAGGTGACTACGAATAAATCCTTCATTTTGCTCACCTTTGAAAGAATGGGAGTGGAGCAGAATGGACGTTCCGCCTGTTGCTTGGCCTCCAGGGGACACAGCTCCTCCTCCTTCTTCGTTCCCAGCATCTTCAACAATTCCTTCGCAGGTTTTTCATAATAAAATCAACCTTATTTTGAAAAATGGATTTGTAGATGTAAAAGCTTGCCATTAATGTTGAACAAGATGGAGGAACAGGCTGATTTTCTCATAAACGTATAGCTCGTGACTGGAGACTTTGTTGAGCTCATTTATGGGAGGTAAAATTTCAAATGTCATTTTTTATCCAAATAACAATCAAACTAATTTAATAAAAAATATAAGAGCATCAGCATAATTAGCAATCTGCATAATAAAACTTGATATCCATTCTTGCTCCATTAAAATGATTGTGAAACACGTACCTACGAGCATATTCCCTATGTTTAGTATATTTAATTGTATCAAGAGGCCGGGTAAACGCTGCATCATAAATTACACCATAATGTCCAAATAAAAATGGTTTAATGGACCAGTGAAATATATCTAGTAAATATAACCTAAATGGACGAAACTTTAGCAAGCAATTTTTATTGGTTTTAGCAGGCAATATAGAATTTAAAGGAGCTGGGAAAAACAGTGGGTTATTTTGGAACACCGGAGTTTGGTCAATTACAAAGTCACCAATTGTTCCCATCAATAGGTCCTGAAAATCCATATTGCATCTTTGCTTACTAAAGAAAGACCTTTTCTGCTTACATGGGCTATGTTGATTCCTGTTAGCTCCAAAATGGCTGGTTTTCGCTGATTTCAAAGTAGCTCGTGAACGAGTCTTCTTTCCCATTCTTTCTTCATATAATAACTTGGAAAACTATTGTAATACTAAAAAGATTTGTGCTTAAATACATGACCATTTCAATGAAAGCTGTTCACCGGTTCACAAAAAGCAATGTACCGAAGTGTGCAGAGTTCTCCTTTTAAACAGTTGAGCAATCGATTAGCGATTACTGTGACTGTATGGAGAAAGGAAGTTGCCGGTGTACAGCTGGGCCGACAGCAGGCCCATATCGTTGGCCTCCGAGCCGCTGTTCACAAAGTACACCACCTGCAGAGGATGACTTAGTAGACATTTTTTTAAAAATTAAGTTTAAAAAAATTAAAATAAAATTATTTCAAATAATTATTTATTTCAGTGAAAGCGATCTTGTGCAAGCTGGCTTGAGAGTGCCTTGAGAGGCTCGGGGAAGGTGGCCAGGAGCTTCTGAGCGTAGAGGTGCTGAGGCTCGGTGAGGTAGATCTGGGTGGTGTGCCAGAGCTACTGCATCTGCTCTTGTAGTGCAGCGTTGAGGCGCCTGTGGATATAAAACGAGCTGAAGGATGTACGTGTTAAACATAGGCAAAAAGGGAGAAGTTAACGGATGGCAGTGGCCGACGCTGACGCTGACGATGCCAGCGAAGAAGTCCACGTATTCCTTTCCACTGCTGTCCCACAGGTACTGCATGGAGCCCTGAGCGGACAAATTTTGTAGACGCAAGCGCAACGATGGGACATGAGTTGATGCTGAATTTTTGAAAAATTGGAGCCCCATTTGGAGAGAAGAGACCTTTTTGATGAGCAATTGGCTCCTTGTAGTAGGGGGTCAGAGATGGGGAAGGGAGCTGGCTGTGCAGCCTTTTCACTGCCTCCGAGACTGAGTTCGGTCTTCAATCATTTGGCTATGATTCATAGAGCAAAGCAGCTGATTGGAGAACGTTGGCCGAGGCATGTCGAATTCCAGAAAGTCGCATCCTCAGATAGTGTTTGGGCGAGTGTCTTCGTGGCTTATCGACGACGCCTGTGTAGCATAAGCCTAGCCCAGTCCAGGCTGCATGCAAACGTGTAGACAAACAAATCTAGTACCATCTTCAAGACCCGAATTACAAAAAAAAATATTTTTCCAAAAATGTAATTGCCACGAGTTAAAAGTCTAAAATATATCTACGATTAGTAAAACCAGGGCATAAAACAAGAACATTGTTTTTTATGGTCTAGCAACTGTTTTATGACTGGGCAAGTTGTGGTTGAAAAAGATGATGATGTATTTTTGTTTTACTTTGAAACTTGGAAAAAAAATGGAAGGTTCAAGTTCTGTTAAAAAGACTCATAAGAGCAGCAAATGGGTTGGAAGTCGGGTTAGGTTCATACATTGCTCTATCAATTTCCAAATTCATTTATATGAAACATTTCGCGATGAAGCCCCACCTTTCTGCATAAATCAGATGTTTTTAGCGTCAATCACGCTTATTCCCGGCGATTGTTTGATTTTCAGATGTTTGGGGTTCAAACTGTGCGCTTCACTACAAATTACAATTAAAAGACTGTGATATATGTCTTCGATATATGAGAAGGGTTATTGTCCAAAATATATTGTTTTTATTATATCCAAGTTTTGTCATTGTAACTAAGCGTTGTGCGTTTTCATAGTCTTACGTACAATTCAGGTGTGACACATGCTGTAAAGCTTATGTGCACGTTGTTCTCAAAATGCTATCCAACGAGAATGATAGCTGTGAGCCCAATCTAGTCTATTACTTACATACAAATGGGCAATGCAACAGTGAGGTAGATTTGGAAGTAAGGCAGGACGTTTTTGGTCAGGTGAATGCCCACCAGACTAATCAAATCATCGGTGGCAAGGATGTGGCTCAAAATTCAAGAAAGAGGTAACGTTGAAAATACTCGCTCTTGCCGCTCCAAAGCTGATCTGCTGCATCTTTCTATCACTCAGCATTGGCAAACAAAGGTAGAATTTTCGCCTCTTCTGCAGGACAAGCTGTTTTGACAGCATAAATATTTGAGATATCATAATATATGCATATATTATGTCTAGAATTGATAATTTTAAAGTTTTGAAAAATCGATTTTTTAGAGAAACAATGTCGGGAAACTGCGAGGAGGACGGTTTGGGTGAGTGCAGTAACTCAGAGGAGTTCTATCGCTGTGTGAGGACAGCACTGAGACAGACGAAGCACAATCGCTTCCATGACAAAGTCTTCCATGCAATGATCAATAATTGTAAACCCGAAGTCATGCGCCTTCACAAATACTCAAATGACAAGGATGACAAGGTGGTTTTAATAAATACTAATTGGCCGAGAAATGTGTAAAAACGCCACTCAAAGGAAAACAACGTCCGTGGGTGTTAAATTTGAAATTTTTGACCGCGGAGCGGCCCGAAGGGCCGCTCCGCGGTCTATAGAGGTTACTCAACTTTTGTCCTCATGTGTATATATCTTCTATAATACGGGTGATACCATTTTGGGAGGGTACCTCGGGCCGACTGGATTCTTAACTTATCCTGGCACATGATACCTTTATGGATAGGTCTTGAAAAATGCAGTGTCTGGCATATCACTGCACCTGCGCCTGAATTCTAGAAAATGATGAAAATATCGAAAATGTGCTCATTTTGGACATTTTCCAACTTTGCAGCTCAATAGCTCCATCAATTTTCAATATTCCTTGGCGGACTTTTTTTTTAATTCAAGCCTGAACAATTCTGTATAATATCATCCATTTACATTGTTATTTTATCAAAATGATTTTTGTTTAAAATATCATTGAGTATAGTCAATTTTCGCGATTTTGGCCCTACTCAGTAAGCTGATGTTTCAAGGTATTCATTTGTAGGGACAAGCAGGTGTTGAATGTCAGAGGTTGCATTGATTGCATTGGAATCTTGCAGTTATGGATCGTTTTCGATTTGACATTCTGATCAGGAGCTTCCTAAACTGACGGAACTTAAAACACTGATCTTGCTGAGCTGTTTCATTATATTCATACAGCAATGAATGTGTTCAATAGTTTACAATATTTAATGTTTTCAAGAAATTGGATGATTTCATTTGATAGATTTCATTTGGAGTGAAGTGTGCTAAATGGTACTGAGTAATTGTGGCCGCGCGAAGTGCGGCCACTGACCCATATTACTAGTATTGGCCTGGCGCGAGGGAGCAAAGCGACCGTCAGCGCCCAGGCCCTCTTTTCGACCCAGGTGTATGTTTTGAGGGTTAATGCTAGATCTTGAAATTGATAAGGGTTTTTCTCATGACATACGAATTCAATCGCTCTGATTCTTTTTTCATTGGAAAGAGCATCCTCGAATTAGTCTGTACTCGCGAGAAACTGCCATAAAGTTTACAATTTGGTGTAGAAAAATGCAAAACAAAGTGCCGTCCGAACTCCTTCCCTGCTGCTGCCCTGCTGTTGCCCTGCTGCTGCCCTGCTGCCCTGCTGCTGCTTCGCATCTGCTAATGAATGAGAGTAGGTATTCAATTTATCCCCCCACCCCCTATCCGGTCCTTGGGCTTCAGGTATTCGTTTAAAACTCATAGCCCTTCAATTGACCAGTTTAGCATAGGCACCAGTGGTGTAGTGGTGTAAGCGGACTGGTGGCTGGTTGAAACTGGCAGGTTCGAATCCTTCTCGTGAATAAAGTTTATTTTTTGTATATTTGAAGTTGAGGAAAATAACTGGTACCATCGGCAAGCCAAAAGTAAAGATATTTTCTCCTGAAAACCGATTCCCTCGAGTTAATTTTTTTTGCATGATTATTCAGTTTCCAACTTTCGTTTTTTTTAGCTAAATGGTGTCTTATTCGTTTATGCAAAAAAAACAACAATTAGAAGAAAAAAATTGAAACAAGTCTTTTGTATGTTTAAAGTTGAGGAAAATAAATGGTACCATCGGCAAGCCGAAAGTAAGCTCTTTTCTCCCCAAAAAAAAACAAATGCCCCGAGTGTAAAGTCAAGGAAATTTCCCTACTACGAGTGGAATCTGCTGTGTCACCTGTATTTTGTTTGAGCGCGCATGAAAAGAGCTCTTGAACTGCGCGCCGAAAACAAAATGCAGATGCCCCACAAGCAGATTCCACTCGTAGTAGGGAAATTTCTTTGACTTTACACTCGGGGCATTTGTTTTTTTTTGGGAGAAAAGAGCTTACTTTCGGCTTGCCGATGGTACCATTTATATATATATGTATGTATGTATGTATGTGTGTGTGTATTTCTGGAAATGCTGGAAACGGGCGAATTCTCAACGGATTGGGACAAACTTTTTTTTTTCCTGAAAGGTAATGCAATTTTAGGAAGATCTGGAGGGGTAGACCCGGAATTTGAACATTTGAAACATTACTCTTGGGTAGAAAGGTTGAAAAATGGGGTATGCTGTAAAATGCTCAATTCTCAACGGATTTTGACAAACTTTTTTTCCTGAAAGGTAATAATGTTTTAGGAAGATCTGGAGGGGTGGAACTGATCCCGGAGCATTTGAAACATTACTTTTTTGGGTAGAAAGGTTGAATAATGGGGTATGCTGTAAAATGCTCAATTCTCAACGGATTTTGACAAACTTTTTTTTTCCTGAAAGGTAATAATGTTTTAGGAAGATCTGGAGGGGTGGAACTGATCCCGGAGCATTTGAAACATTACTTTTTTGGGTAGAAAGGTTGAATAATGGGGTATGCTGTAAAATGCTCAATTCTCAACGGATTTTGACAAACTTTTTTTTCCTGAAAGGTAATAATGTTTTAGGAAGATCTGGAGAGGTGGAACTGATCCCGGAGCATTTGAAACATTACTTTTTTGGGTAGAAAGGTTGAATAATGGGGTATGCTGTAAAATGCTCAATTCTCAACGGATTTTGACAAACTTTTTTTTTCCTGAAAGGTAATAATGTTTTAGGAAGATCTGGAGGGGTGGAACTGATCCCGGAGCATTTGAAACATTACTTTTTTTGGGTAGAAAGGTTGAATAATGGGGTATGCTGTAAAATGCTCAATTCTCAACGGATTTTGACAAACTTTTTTTTTCCTGAAAGGTAATAATGTTTTAGGAAGATCTGAGGGCAATTCTTTTTCGTGGAGGCGGTGGCGCCTCCGCCGCTGGGGGCGGAGGAGCCTCCGCCGACACTTATCAGTTCTTTTACTACTGTCGGCGCTCCCCCCGACAACTGGAGGGAGGCTATTCTTTTACTCAAAGCTGCCGCCAAGCAGTGGCGCCTCCGCCGACACTTGTCTGGAGGAGGGCTGTTCTTTTACTGGCGGCGGAGTCGAAACCGCCGCCAGTTGAAGGGCACCTATGCTATAGATGCATGCATGATCCGTCCAGGCTCAAGACTTCGCCAGGTTAGAATAGGCATTGTTGATTTTGCACTTTTAACCTTACAATTTCAGTTTTTGATAAATGATGGGCCATTTGCACATTAACTCGAGACAATTATTTTCACATTAAACCTTACAATATCATTTTTTTTAAACATTTGTCGAAAAAATTTCTGATACATGTACTGTTAAAGATGTTTATTCTCCATGTACATTGATATTGATCTTTGAAATGTTTCATTTTTTCCACCCTGGCTTTTTTACACCTAGACCTATTTTCCACCATTGGCCATGCAAAGAAAAACAGACCTATCAGTGATCGCTGGTATTATCTTGTTTTTAATTTATGTTATCCGACTGTCAAATATAGACATTTGCCCCAAAATTTTCGGCTGACGTCTAGTTTCCCCTCCCCATAAGATTTCACCCCCAGGCAAGAACCCCAAGCAGATTCATGAAAGATTCCCCCCTAGATTTTCACCTACACTGCACACCCTGCGCTAACAACCATTAGCTCAACAAGGACAGCGCATTCCTCGCCATTCATAGGCAATACAGGCTATGCAGACGTCTTTTGGCTGCAATTTTAAGAAAACGTGTTATTTCGGGGGGTATTTAAGGCAAGGGCTATGCGAATTTTTACACCCTGCTTGGGCATCTACAACTCTACGCGCTTTTCTGCTTTTCTTTGTTATTTTTCGTTCTTTTGGCACTTTTGTTCTTTTTAAGTCAGTTTTTTTCTTTTTTTCTGTTTTTCTTTCCTTCCTTCCCTTCCTCGTTTCCATTCTTTTTCTTCCTCGTTTCCCTTCTTTTGCTTTTTTATCACTTTCTTCATTGTTTTCCCCTTTATAAAAGTCACCTCCAGCCAAGTGGAGGCAGCTTGAAGCCGCCTCCGCTTTTTGGCCGGAGGCGGAGTCGACTCCGCCTCCGAATTAGGAGTAAAAGAACAGCCCCCAGCCGCCTCCGGAGGCGACTCCGCCGCCGGAGGCGAGTAAAAGAACTCAAGTCGTAGCCGCCTCCGCGGAGGTGGAGTCGACTCCGCCTCCGGAGGCGAGTAAAAGAACTGGAGACATTTTTAAGCGGAGGCGGCTGGGACTTGTTCTTTCACTCGCCTCCGCTTTTGGAAACATTGAAGTCGCCTCCAGAGGCGGAGTCGACTCCAGGGCTGGAGGCGAGTAAAAGAACTGCCCTCTGGAGGGGTGGAACTGATCCCGGAGCATTTGAAACATTACTTTTTTGGGTAGAAAGGTTGAAAAATGGGGTATGCTGTAAAATGCTCAATTCTCAACGGATTTTGACAAACTTTTTTTTTCCTGAAAGGTAATAATGTTTTAGGAAGATCTGGAGGGGTGGAACTGATCCCGGAGCATTTGAAACATTACTTTTTTGGGTAGAAAGGTTGAATAATGGGGTATGCTGTAAAATGCTCAATTCTCAACGGATTTTGACAAACTTTTTTTTTTCCTGAAAGGTAATAATGTTTTAGGAAGATCTGGAGGGGTGGAACTGATCCCGGAGCATTTGAAACATTACTTTTTTGGGTAAAAAGTTTGAATAATGGGGTATGCTGTAAAATGCTCAATTCTCAACGGATTTTGACAAACTTTTTTTCCTGAAAGGTAATAATGTTTTAGGAAGATCTGGAGGGGTGGAACTGATCCCGGAGCATTTGAAACATTACTTTTTTGGGTAGAAAGGTTGAAAAATGGGGTATGCTGTAAAATGTTAATTCTCAACGGATTTTGACAAACTTTTTTTTCCCTGAAAGGTAAGAATATTTTAGGAAGATCTGGAGGGGTGGAACTGACCCCTGAGCATTTGAAACATTACTTTTTGGGTAGAAAGGTTGAAAAATGGGGTATGCTGTAAAATGCTCAATTCTCAACGGATTTTGACAAACTTTTTTTCCCTAAAAGATAATAATATTTTAGGGAGATCTGATGGGGTGGAACCGGTCCGGCAGCATTTGAAACATTACTTTTTTGGTTAGAAAGGTTAAAAAATGGGGTATGCTGTAAAATGCTCAATTCTCAACGGATTTTGACAAACTTTTTTTCCTGAAAGGTAATAATGTTTTAGGAAGATCTGGAGGGGTGGAACTGATCCCGGAGCATTTGAAACATTACTTTTTTGGTAAAAGGTCTGTAAAATGGTACGTGAAAATGTTACTCTGAAACCAATTCCCAGTTTTCTTAGGTAAATATTTAGGACAATGGAAATGCTATGATCTTGAGCATTGAAACATTACTTTTTGGGTAGAAAGGTTGAAAAATGGGGTATGCTGTAAAATGTTAAAATCTGAATGCATTTTAACAAACTTCCTTCCTGAATATTTTAACATCCTAGGGAGATCTGATGGGGTGGAACCGGTCCGGCAGCATTTGAGATATTTACCCCTTTTTGGTTAGAAAGGTTAAAAAATGGGGTATGCTGAGGAATGGCTAATTTTTAATTTGGGATTTTTTTTCCTAAAAGTAATGGAATTTTAGTAATATCTGGAGGGGTGGAACCTGTCCGGGGCATTTGAAAACATTACTTTTTTGGCTAGACATGTTGAAAAATGAGATATGCTGGGAAATGGCGAAAACGCCCTGTATCACCAGCATTTTTTACTGGAAAAATTTTCCTTGGTGGGGTGTAAAATTCATGTTTTGTGGCGTATTAAG
>JASANA010003650.1:0-17741 GCA_030248095.1 Ptycholaimellus sp. GST1_10 | reverse complement strand
GCGCAATTGGATATTTCATTTGGGGGGGGGGGGGGGGAGATTGGGATAAATTTTCATGGTTGGGGAGATACTTTGATAACTTTGGGGGACAGTGGGAATCGAAAAAATAGGTTTGATAAGTTTAAATAATTTAAAGAAAAGAACTCGAAAAAAATTAGTTTTGACGCATTTTAACACATATAACACCTTTACATTTGGTGGGATAGTTGGATAAGATGTCATTGGGGGGGGGGGGGTGCAGTGGGATAAGTTTTCTTTTGACGGGGGGGGATTGGATAAGTTTTCAATTTGGGGTGGGAGTAATTCAATAAGTTTTCATTTGGGGGATAGTTGGGGGGGGGGATAAGTTGGGGGGTGGGATCGGAAAAAAAGTAAGGGGGGGATAATTGCATAAGGATTTCATTGGGGGGAGTATTTTACATTAAACAACAAAATTCATTAAAAAATGCTGATGCCACCGCAACCAAAAATTGTATTGGGGGTTTAAAACGGTGTGCATAATTGTGCATATTTATAAATTAATCTGGCAAAAATGATAATTTTTTGTGATTTCTGAGGTTTCTGAGGTGATAACAATATTTAACCAATTAAAAATCGAAAAAAAATATATTTAATTCATGTAATATTGAGGGCTGGGCTAAGGCCACAAGGTTAAAAGGGGCCAATGGCGGGGGGGAGCAATCTAGTGATAGTCGAAGCCAAATGGTTGGGATTGGGAGCAAATAGATTATAGGAATTGAATTTGGGCTGCATGGATCCCGCTACATGGGTGCTCAGCTTTTTTCATGCATTAGCCTCTTTTTTGGTCTAATGACTCTTTTGAGGATCCCCCCACCCAGTGGCCAAATTACAGCCACACCAAGTGAATGGAACACCTGGCTGTCCTCAAGGGACTTCAAAGATTAGGCACCCAACCCAAGTGGGGTTAGATTGCCAAAGAGGTTCGAGGCTTATTCGTTTGGGAATAATTATCTGTAATGACTGAAATTTTGCACACCTGGGTAGCTTCCAAATCTGCGCAGTTCCAAATCATTGAAAAAACTCACATTTTCGATGTTTTAAGCACTTTCCCATGCTCAGATCAAGCTCCGCATCGCTTCATCATGTTCCCCGACCCTGATTTACCCAAAACCATCTTCACCTTCTCACAGGAAGCTTCCCTCATGGCGCACAAAATGCTTACGGACAAGACAGGCTCCTCTATTATATATATGGACTAGGTTGGGAGAGGCCTGCGGCGCACATTGCAAGTTCCAGACATGCCAAAATCAAGCCAGTCACTTGGGCAAGGCAAAGGCTTCCGAATGAACTGTCTTGTCAGATCTTACTTCATTATCCACTGAAACATTGGAGACCTGGGTAGGCCGCCAGAATATCTAATTAGCTTAAACTTTGATTAGCTATAACTCAGCCAACTCTTAACCGATTTTAAAAATTCCACCGCCATTTTGAAGATAAAATTTGTATCTATTGAATGAAGAAAACCGCATAGCAAAATTCAAAGCCAGTCAAAAGCTACGCTCAAAAAACCTTCCAAAACGACTATTTTGCTCAAACGCTTGATGTGTTAAGCACATTCCCGTGATCGGAGCAAGCTGTAGCCATGATTTTTGGCTTTTTCGACCCTGTTTTACCCAGAAAAGTTGTTTTTAGGTCAAAAGATGCTGTATTCGCGCTGCACGGCGTGATGACGTGACGGACAAGGCCTAGCTTTTATAATATGGACTAGGTTGGGAGGGCCTGCGGCCAGTGCTGTTAGGTAAAAAGTGGAATTTTAAGTGAAAAGTGAATTAAGTAAAAAAAAATGAATTTTGAGAAATTTTAGGTGAATTGGAAACGAATTGCAAAAATTTTGAAGTTTCCTAGGTGAATTGGAAATGAATTGCAATTCTTTTTACTTTTTCACTTATTACCTCATTCACTTTCCACTCTTTTACTTTCACTTTTCACCTCTTTTATCACTTTTTTCCACTGCTTCCGGCCCAGTTTTTCCTGCTCAAGACCAAAAATTTACGGAATTTTTCAATATTTTTGAAAATTTTTGAAAATTTTTAAAAATTTTTGAAAAATTTTTCAAAAATTTTCCAAAATTTTTCGGGAGTTCTTTTCAAAAAATTTTTTCAAATATTTTTTTCCTACATTTTTTTCAAAATGTTCTTCATCTTTCTTATGTTGAACCATAGGCAGCCTCCCCCATCCCTAGATTGAAGCTTAGGGAGCCCTCCTCCATCTCTATCCCTCCTCCATCCCTATATTCACCCATCTGATCTGCGAGGTTAAGCAACGTTGGGCCTGGTTAGTACTTGTCTTACAGGCCTGCCGTCCGATCTGCGAGGTTAAGCAACGTTGGGCCTGGTTAGTACCTGTCTTACAGGCCTGCCGTCCGATCTGCGAGGTTAAGCAACGTTGGGCCTGGTTAGTACCTGTCTTACAGGCCTGCCGTCCGATCTGCGAGGTTAAGCAACGTTGGGCCTGGTTAGTACTTGTCTTACAGGCCTGCCGTCCGATCTGCGAGGTTAAGCAACGTTGGGCCTGGTTAGTACCTGTCTTACAGGCCTGCCGTCCGATCTGCGAGGTTAAGCAACGTTGGGCCTGGTTAGTACTTGTCTTACAGGCCTGCCGTCCGATCTGCGAGGTTAAGCAACGTTGGGCCTGGTTAGTACTTGTCTTACAGGCCTGCCATCCTAACGGTCCTATGGTTGCCTAAAGTACAGTAGACCAATGTTTGAAGATACTGGAACACATGCCAGCATGATTCAAGCATTTATACAGCCTTCACAGACTGTTTTTGGCAGTTTAGTTTTTTCACTTCATTTTTGCTTTTTACTTAACACTTTTTGAGGTGAAAAGTGAAATAAAGTATAAAGGTGAATTGCAATTTTTGGGCAATGGCGGAGGTGCAAAAAAAGTGGAGTAAATGGTTTCAGCATGGGGTGGAAAGTGAATTGCAATTTCAAATTATTTTACCTAACAGCACTGCCTGCGGCGCACATCATAACTTTCTTTTATTGATTAGGGTATTTTTGTTGATTTATATTTTGAATTTATATATTTAAATTATCCCAAATGATTTTTTGGTTTTCTTTGGCTATGGCCACTTTATTATAATTTTATTGGTTAAATAATCTTTTTGAATTTTTAAGCTTACTAACTTATTCATTTTTTCAATATTTTATTTTTATTTTTTTAATTCAATCGTTATAGAGGAAGCGGTTTGAGCAGATTTCCACATCTTTTTAAAAATTAACTTAAATTTAAATAATTTTTTTATTCGAATTCATATTTACATACCTTTTTCAGCTAATCTATGCTTGCAACGATTTATTAAAAATAGAACAATTAATTAAAATTAACTGAATTGATTACAATTAATAACCAAAGCATAGTTTAGTTTCAATTACTTAGCTTTAATTTTCAGTGTCATTTTGAAACTTTCAAGGTGTAATACACAGTCAATTCTTTGCACAAAAAACGGCAATGAATTTTTCACAAAAATTGTAGGCATTCAATGGAATTCAATTGCTGACCCTTTCCACATTCAGCAACTAAAAGCTTCTTTCCAGATTTGTCAAATAGCCTGGATACATCCAATTGGATGCGGCAGCTGAGATTTGCAACACTCACTGCCACCTTTAATGATCCCTGAAAGCTCACTTCGTTGGATAACTGGCCCAATTGCGCAGATTTACAATGCCCGAAAAATGACTTAAAATTGAACAAAATTGCCATTTTCGAGGTATTAAAAGGCATCTGGCAACCCAGTGCAGTTAAAATTCAAGTTAGGCAGCCCCGATTTACCCTTTAAGCATCGTTTTAACTGCAAAAACCCAAAAATGGGACTGCGCGAAGTGCATTGGTAACAGACAAGGCTTAACTTGCATATATAGTACCATCGTCAAGTCGAAAGTAAGCTCTTTTTCCCCAAATTATCAGTTGACCCGAGTGTAAAGCGAAGGAAATTTCCCTACTACTAGTGGAATCTGCTTGTGGGGCATTTGCATTTTGTTTTCGCGCGCAGTTCAATAACTCTTTTCATGCGCGCTCAAACAAAATACAAGTGACACAGCAGATTCCACTAGTAGTAGGGAAATTTCCTTCGCTTTACACTCGGGTCAACTGATAATTTGGGAGAAAAGAGCTTACTTTCGACTTGACGATGGTACTATATTTCTTCAACTTTAAACATGCAAAAATAACATTGTGTTAATTTATGTTCTTTTTTTAAACTGTTGGTTATATACTTGGTTGAAATTTTATTAGATAAATAAATTATAAATAAATAAATAAATTTATTAAAAAAATATAACAAAATCAAAAAAGTTTCGAAAATTAAAAATACAATGAAAATTTAATGGCAAACTGAAAAAATTGGCAAATTTTCTTGGCTTTACGCTGCCGATGTTACCAGTTATTACTTAACTTTAAATGTTCCAAAATTAAAATGAATGCCTCAGAAGGATTCGAACCTGCCAGTTTCATCCGGCTGTCCCATCGTTTACACCACTACACCAATGGTACATATAGCTCGTCAGTAAAACTGAAGACTTATGAACAAATAAATAGCTGAGGCCCAAGGTCCCGGGAGGGGGGGGGGGGGGTGGGGGGAAGAAATGAATACCTACTATCGTCCATTGAGCAGATGCGGAGGAGAAGGAGAAGGAGAAGAAGAAGGAGTTCGGACAAACATATTTTCATGAATTTCACAAAAGCTCTGCAACTTTCAGCTGATTTCTCGCGAGTTTTGGTCAATTCGTGCATGCTCTTTCCAATGCAACAAGAATTAGAAAGATTGGTGGCTCCAAGCGGCAGCTAGAACCTTATCAAATTTAAGATCTAGCATTAACCTCGAAAACATACACCTGGGTCGAAAAGAGGGCCTGGGCGCTGACAATTCGCTACGCTCGTTCGCGCCAGGCCAATACTGGACTAGGTTGGGAGGGGCCTGCGGCGCACATCATTCTTTTTTGAGTTTTCTTAGATCGCATTTTAGTTAATTTATTTTATGAGTATTTCTTTGTTCAGAAATTGCAAGTGGTAAAGAATTTTTGCACCAAGTTGTCATACACGATTTTTAAACACATTCTAACTCGAATTGCAAGTTTAATCCATTATAGAGCAATCGGTTTGACCAGCTTTTGAAATGTTTTCAGGAATTAAGTAAATTTTAATTTCAAATTTTCAATCACCGTTTCCAGCTAAATCTATGCTTGCAATGATTTATTAATGAAAAAAAGATTAATTAAAAAATAAGTAAACGATTACGATTAATCTTTCAAGTCTCCAAATCAAAGTTTAATTTCGCTTTTCTTATTTAAAATTCATTCGATTCCTATATATTTTAACTCTTTTCTTTCAATTTTAAATTGCATTAATCTTTTGTTTATTGCATACCAGTTTAATTATATCTCTTTGGGGATTAATGCTCATGCTTATATTAACGATTTTTTTGACCGCGGAGCGGCCCGAAGGGCCGCTCCGCGGTCTATAGAGGTTACTAAACTTTTGTCCTCATATATATATATATATATATATATATATATATATATATATATATATATATATATATATATATATGTTTCTGGAAATGCTGTACACGGGCGAATTCTCAACGGATTTGGACAAACTTTTTTTTTCCTGAAAGGTAATAATGTTTTAGGAAGATATCGCCGGTAGGAAGCGGTCCCCGAGCATTTGAAACATTACTTTTGTGGGTAGGAAGGCTTGAAAATTCCAATATACAGTTTTTGCGCTGTAGCACCTGAAATCTTGAGAATTGCACAGAAGACTTGAGTTTTTTTTGTTCACAAGTCATATATAGCGGTTCCAAATCTGTGCTTACTTTTGAAAATGGTTGAGAAACCACAGGCTTACCCTCTTGAGTGACAAACTTTCACGCATGGCAACAGCATCAATAATCAGTAACAGCTGAACGGCTAAGAATTGAATCGAAGACTTGAGTTTTTTTGTTCACAAGTCGTATATAGCGGTTCCAAATCTGTGCTTACTTTTGAAAATGGTTGAGAAACCACAGACTTACTCTTTTGAGCCACAAACTTTCATGCACGGCAATAGAATCAATAATCAGTAACAGCTGAACGGCTGAGACTTGAACAGAAGATTTGAGTTTTTTTGTTCACAAGTCGTATATAGCGGTTCCAAATATGTGCTTACTTTTGAAAATGGTTGACAAACCACAGACTTGCCTTTTGGAGTGACAAAATTCCATGCATTCATATATTAAGCTGGAAGGTGGTGTGCTCCGCGGTCACCTATTGCGCTTTGCGCCATATACTTGTTTTAAATACTTTTTACATTCTTACAATTCAGAGTATTTTGCTCTCATTGGCCAAATTGCAGCCTATTCAAATGAATGCAACAGCAAACACCTGGCTGTCCTCGAGGGACTTCAAAATTAGGCATCCAGCTCATGTGAGATTATATTCTCCATTTATATTCTCCAAAGCATAGTTTAGTTTTGTTTAAGAGGGGTTTTCTGTAAGGGTCAAGAAACTCAACAAACAAATTTTACTCGGATTTTTGAAAGTTGGTCTCAATCGATGGGCTATATCATCGGATACTTGGCCCTGAAAACCGTTTTCAAAATTTCAGCTTTGTATTAGAGATATGGCCATTTTAGTGAAATGAGGTCCAAAAATGGCCCAAAATTCCGATTTTTGACATAAACGTTTTCAAATAGGCATATCTTGGGCTAGGAGCCACCAAAATCAAAAATTCAAAAGCTCGCCTGTTTCTGAACATTTAGGCAATGTTTTTACATCCCATTGACCTATAGCGGCATCATTTGGAGGGCCGTTAGAAAGGTATAAACCAAAAATTGACCAAATCTGAAATGTTCAAATTTTGTACATTTTGGTCATTTTCTCCAGATTTTAAGTCAAAAGTCACCCTTTTTACGCCGGATTCTGAATTTTTGACGAATTTTGGATTTAGGGGCACCTGTCTTTTACCCATATTGATTAGCCGAATCCAAATCCATCACTCCAAAGTTGATGATGTCTAGACCCAGCCCTATGTTATAACATAGGGCAATTTGGATGCTATACAATTTTTGCACTAAAAAACTTCCTATTCTTTAGGATTTCATTTTGAGCCAATTTTCTTTTAAGGCTAAGTTACTCCAGTCCTATGCCAAGTACCCATGCAGAAAAACCACTGGTTTCTTCAAATTTTTGCTTCCAAATTGACCCAGATTTGAGAGCAAGTCCGAATTTTGCCCTATGCTATAACATAGGCAAAAACTGGTCAAAAATATTTTTGTCTTGAAATTTGATTCCAATGCCCAAAATTAAATATATAGACTCAGATACATCTAAAAATAGCATATTTTGCTTTGGTTTTTCGTTTAAACAAAAATCTTCATGCAGCCAAATTTGGTCTAATTTTGGTCAAAATTTACCACAAACTCAAATGGCTGAAATTCTCCAATTTTAAAGAAATGGCTAAACAAATATTATTTTTAGATGTATCTGAGTCCATATATTTAATTTTGGGCATTGGAATCAAATTTCAAGACAAAAATATTTTTGACCAGTTTTTGCCTATGTTATAGCATAGGGCAAAATTCGGACTTGCTCTCAAATCTGGGTCAATTTGGAAGCAAAAATTTGAAGAAACCAGTGGTTTTTCTGCATGGGTACTTGGCATAGGACTGGAGTAACTTAGCCTTAAAAGAAAATTGGCTCAAAATGAAATCCTAAAGAATAGGAAGTTTTTTAGTGCAAAAATTGTATAGCATCCAAATTGCCCTATGTTATAACATAGGGCTGGGTCTAGACATCATCAACTTTGGAGTGATGGATTTGGATTCGGCTAATCAATATGGGTAAAAGACAGGTGCCCCTAAATCCAAAATTCGTCAAAAATTCAGAATCCGGCGTAAAAAGGGTGACTTTTGACTTAAAATCTGGAGAAAATGACCAAAATGTACAAAATTTGAACATTTCAGATTTGGTCAATTTTTGGTTTATACCTTTCTAACGGCCCTCCAAATGATGCCGCTATAGGTCAATGGGATGTAAAAACATTGCCTAAATGTTCAGAAACAGGCGAGCTTTTGAATTTTTGATTTTGGTGGCTCCTAGCCCAAGATATGCCTATTTGAAAACGTTTATGTCAAAAATCGGAATTTTGGGCCATTTTTGGACCTCATTTCACTAAAATGGCCATATCTCTAATACAAAGCTGAAATTTTGAGAACGGTTTTCAGGGCCAAGTATCCGATGATATAGCCCATCGATTGAGACCAACTTTCAAAAATCCGAGTAAAAAAGTTTCTCGACCCTTACAGACACCCTCTCTTAAATTACTTTGTTTTACTGTTCAGTGTCATTTTTAAACTTTCAAGGTTTAATGCGCAGTCAATGCTTTGCACAGAAAACGGCATTGAATTGAATTGTAGGCATAGAATGGAATTCAATTGCTGACCCTTTCCACATTCAGCAACTAAAAGCATCCTTCCAGATTCGTCAAATAGCCTGGATACATCCAATTGGATGCAGCAGCTGTGATTTGCAATACTCACTGCCATATTTAATGATCCCTGAAAGCTCACTTTGTTGGATAACTGGCCAAATTGCGCAGATTTGCAATACCCGAAAAATGGCTTAAATTTGAACAAAATTGCCATTTTCGAGGTATTAAAAGGCATCTGGCAACCCAGTGCAGTTAAAATTCAAGTTAGGCAGCCCCGATTTACCCTTTAAGCATCATTTTCATTGAAAAAACCCAAAAATGGGACTGCGCGAAGTGCATTGGTAACAGACAAGGCTTAGCTTGCATATACTGGATATATATGCGGACAGACTGATGAACAAGGTATTCTCGGCGGTTGCCAAGATGCGCGGCCTTACCTCAAGACACCACCTAGATGAAAATGCATGCCAAAATTCAAAAGATTTCAGTGAAAAAACCATGAATTATACATGTTTCGATTTTTGAAACATCAAGATTTTGGCTTTTAACTATAAATCGAGAAATACTAATTATTTCAAAAATTTCTTTTGCCAGCTTCAAGATATTACTTTCACAGACGTAGATACCAAAAATCAGCTAATTTTATTGAAAAACCATGGACTTATGCTTGTTCAAATTTTTGAAACATCAAGATTTTGGGTTTTTGACTATAAATCAATAAATAATAAATATTTCAAAATTTCCTCTTGCCAGCTTCAAGATATTATCTTGATGGACGTATCTACCAAAAATCAACAAAATTCATTGAAAAACCAGTGATTTACGATTTTTCGCGTTTTGAAACATCAAAAAATTGAGGTTTGGGTGAAAATCGAATAATTTCGCCAAGCCCTAATAAAGGTGCCAAGGCATCACCAAGACGGACTTTTATGCAAAATTTCAGCTAATTTCATGGAAAAACCAGTGATTTACGATTTTTAGTGTTTTGAAACATCAAAAAATTGAGTTTTGGGCAAAATTCAAAAAATTACGCCAAGCACTAAAAATGGTCCCGAGGCACCGCCTAGGCGGACCTTCATGCAAAAAATCAGCCAATTTCGTTGAAAAACCGCAGAGTACAGGCCTGGGACACTCTTTTCGACCCAGGTGTATGTTTTAAGGGTTATTGCTAGATCTTAATTATGATAAGGCTCTAGCGCCTCACAGGAAGCTTCAATCTTTCTGATTCTTTTTGCATTGGAAAGAGCAACATCAAATTGACTATAGTTTTTTTTTTGACTTTTGCATAAAACAAATTATTTTCCCATGAAAAATGCAAAAAACCATGTGTCCGAACTCCTCCTCCTTCTCCTCCTCCTTCTCCTCCGCATCTATTCAATGGACGATAGTAGGTATTCATTTCTTCCCCCCCATCCCCTTCCCCGGGTCCCTGGGCCTCAAGTATTTATTTAAATTTAGCTCTTCATTTACACAAGGAATCATAAGGATCAGTGGTGTAGTGGGGAAAGCGATTGTGCATATGGATGAAACTCGAAGGTTCGAATCCTTCTCAAAAATTCATTTTTATTTTTGTTTCTTTGAAGTTGAGAAAACAAATTGTACCATCGGCAGGCCAAAATTAATGCTATTTTCTTCCAAAAATCGACTGCCCAGAAAATTGCTGTAAAATAAGTTTTGCCAATAATTTGCATTGTATTTTTCAATTTCGAATATTTTCTTTTCGTCATGTTTTTTAAACAAGTATTTTCTATATTAAACTTTTTCTATACTACATTTTATCCTATATTAAAAGTGGAAGAAATAACTGGTACCATCGGCAGGCCAAATGTGGGGCTCTTTTCTCCAAATTTTGCAATTGCCTCGAGAAAAAAGTCAAGGAAATACATTTCCTACTAGTGGAATCTGCTGCGTCATCTGCATTTTGTTTTTGGGCGCGCATGGAAAGAGACACTGAACTGCACACCAAAAACAAAATGCAAATGTCCAAGCAGCAGATTCCACTAGAAGGAAATGTATTTCCTTGACTTTTTTCTCGAGGCAATTGCAAAATTTGGAGAAAAGAGCCCCACATTTGGCCTGCCGATGGTACCAGTTATATATATATGCAGACAGACGGACGCAAAAATGGGGTAACTGCTTAAGCTGGCCTTGGCCGCCTGCCGCTTCGGGCAGGGCGCCAGAGCTCCTCCGGCCTCCGGGCATGGGTGCTATGGCCCTACGCTTCGCCTAGCATGCTTCGCATGCTAGGCTATGCTCCGGGGCCTCCGCACCCATGCCCTCCAGCCTACGGAGCTCTGACTGCCCTGCCCTCCGCGGCAGGCGGCCTTCGGCCGCGCAAAAATGGGGTAACTGTATAAGTGGGCCTTGGCCGCCCACCACTCCGGGCAAGGCGCCAGAGCCCCTCCGGCCTCCGGACATGGGTGCTACAGCCCCTACGCTACGCTTAGCATGCTTCGCATGCTAGGCTATGCTCCGGGGCCTCCGCACCCATGCCCTCCGGCCTCCGGAGCTCTGACTGCCTTGCCCTTCGTGGCAGGCGGCCTGCGGCCGCGCAAAAAATATCTTTAAATTTCTTAATTTAATTAGTAGGTTCAAAGGTGGTTTCCAAAAACAAACCTCCATGAGATTGCACCCCTCCCCCAGGAGAATGCCACCCTCAAGGCTCAACCCAAACGTCCAACATATATTTTAGCCACAAATGGAATGCCCTGCACAATGCGCACCAATACACTGACTTTTCTTACCAAAAGAGTCATAAAACCATGAAATTATTTTGACGGCACCTGTTTCTGCTAATCCTCAGCTTTAGAACGATATGCATTATTCCGGGACCAAACCTTTTTGTAGATGTTCGAGCCCAAGTTATTTGGCCATCTTCAGTTGTGGAAAATTGCTCAATATATCCGATTGACTTTTCGTTTTTGATCATATCTCTGGCTAGAATCAATAACGGGAGAAACTGCAAAAACTTGCTCTACGATCCTGAATGCTTTATGTAAAACGTTTCTTACATCAATATCAACAGCATGGGCGTGTCTTTATGATCGCCAGTTGTAGCTGCTAATCATGATATGTGAGCATATAGTGAGCAGATGAAGTAGGTGTGAGAGGAATCCTTTCAAACTGCCGTGTTCGCCCTGATATACATTCGTCTGCAATGTTTTCTTTAGGGCACAAACCTTTCCGCTGCATGGGCCTTCGGCCACTCCATTTTCACTTGCGAATAAATACGGCTCAGAGTCCAGTCTTCACCAAACAGCTGGAGCCAGGCCTCAACCCCTTCTCGCTCATCACCAGCTTCTTCTCCTGCGCCTGCGGGGAGGAGGCGAGCGGGAATGGCACGGACTACAACGGGATCTCCTGCAACTTCATCATCTACCACCTCTTCAAGTCCAAGGCCTTCAAGCGCTCCTGGTGGCTCTGGAGCTCCTAGTTCCATCCACCTCTCCATTTGGTGTTTCTCTCATTTTTCCGAACAGGTTCTTTGGGTGAAAGAATTGAAGCTGAGCGAGATGGGCTGCATCAAGAGCGACTTCAGCAACTACTTCGACTTCGGCCTCTCCGCCTAGGATGCCCAGTCCAAACTCCTCATCATCGCCTTCGTCCTCTCCAGCCTCTCTCCTACCCTCTCACCCACTTTTCCCACCCATCCTCAGCGTTGATACCATTTTATTGGCAATTCGCATCCCTTTTCCAAACCTTCTAGAAGCTTCCTGGCTGATTTCGTAACTCTTGCGCTTCCGCTTGAGTGACGTCAGCACCTACCATAACCCACACCCATTCCACTCCCACAATACCTACTCTCTCCACTAACGCCGGTCTAACCGCGCACCCTTTTCTCACCCAACACCCTTCCACCAAACCCCCAATGGCCCTCCTCAGGGCCAAGTACAATCAGAACTAGTTCATCATCGACGTCATGGAGGAGGACCCCATCCAGCCCCGCCCGGCCTACTTCTGGCACAACAACTGCGACCAGGTCTGCCGCCTCCGCCCTCGCCTTCGCGCCCATCACTCCGCCCGCAAGCTCCTCTGCGACAACTGCCAGGCCACCGTCTGCCGCGTCGGCTTTGACGCCGCCTTCCAGCCTCTGGGGAGCGCCACCGTCACCATGTGGGACGCCCTTTGAGCCGCCATGGAGGAGGCACGCCGTCGCCATGTTGCCATGCCCCGCATCCACTGCGTCACCTGCACCCCGCCCGAAGGCCAGCCATTCGCCTCTCCTCTTGTACGTCAACTGGTCCGGCAGGGGGTATCGGAGGAGGGGGAAGGGGGACCAGTGGACTACGGCCCAGTGCCGGAGCTGCACCACGCGGGCCTGGAGGACCCCGAGGACGGGGACGAGTATGTGGAGAACGAGAGCGTCTTCAGCTCCGCGGTCTCCCGTCGCACCCACACCGCCTCTAACGTCTCCACCTACCCCAGCCTCCACAACCCTCAGGACTGGCCCGAGAACGGGTCTTCCATCATTCGTCTTCGAGAAGAGAATCGTCGTTTGCAACTCCAGCTTCGACAAGCAGGCTTCCAGCAACTTCCCCATCCACCCGACTCCGTCCACAGCTCCTACCACGCCTCCAACGCCTCTCATGCCTCCTACCACACACCACGCTTCCATACACCTCCACCTCCACCACCGCCTGGGGCATGGGGCACGGCTCCACCTCCACGTCCACCACCACCTCCCGGGCCCCCACCGCCACCTCACCATCGTCAAGCACCTCCACAACCTCCACCACCTCAAGATCCACCTCTCCTACACTATCTAGAAGAACAAACTCGAGCACTCCGCGTCGTCTCCGACACCCTGCAAGACCTCTCCAAGCGCGACAAGTCCTACTCCACCTACCCCAAACTCGCCAAAATAGAACCCAAGTTCTCCACCTTTGACAGCAAAGATCTCTCCGCCTACAGATGGTGGAAGGAGGATTTCGAGTACCTGGTGGGTGCCCAGCCCAGCCTGTCGTCAAACGCAAAGTTCACCTACCTGAGCCAGGCCCTGCGAGGAGCGGCCAAGGCCAAGATCCACCATCTCAGCGCCTCCGATGCCGCCTCCTGGGCCACCGCCTGCAAGCTTTTGGACGAAACCTATGGCAACACCAACCTTTCCAAGGCCGCCCTCTTCCAGAAGTTGGCGAAGGTGGGGAACGTGAAGGAGGACAACCTGAGCAGCTTCTACGACGAGGTCTCCGGCATCGTCTACGAGCTGGAACGCCTCGGCGTCGAGGACACCGACAACCTGGTCTTCCAAGTCCTGCCGCACCTACCGCAAACAGCTCAAGAACGCCTCCGCCGCCATCGACACACCCAGAATCAACCACCCACACCCAGCATGGAGGAGCTGCTCAAGTGGCTGCGAGCCGAGATAAAAATCAAGGCCAGCTACAGCGGCGCCCCGAAAGCCCCACCCGCCCAGACCGGCTCCACCACCCTCGCCTCCAATTCCCAGCCCACAGGGCAAAAGAGCCCACGGGGCCAGGAAGGAGAGCAAAAGAGCCCAAATGGCCAAGGGGGAGAGCAAAAGAGCCCCAGCGGCCAGTTTGAAGGCGGGCAGAAAGGGCAGGGGAAGGAGAAGGAGGGCGGGAAGTCGGAGAGACCGGCCCCGCCGTGCGCATTCTGTGAAGAGCGGCACTGGGTGGTCAAATGCGAGGCCTTCAAGGAGACGAAGGACCGCCATGAGAAGGTGAAGGAGAAGCGGCTCTGTTTCAACTGCCTCTCCTCCAAGCACCCTGTGAAGGACTGCATGTCCAAGCAGTGCTGCCGCATCTGCAAGAAAAAGCACCACACGGCCATCCACGATGACAACTTTGAGCAGACCAACCAGCCCAACTTCACCGCCGCCACCGCCATCTCCGGCTCCAACCTCACCGACGTCTCCATCCTACCCTTCTTCATCACTCAAGCTCTCCATCCTGTGCAAGGCAGTACGGGACAGCGGCTGATCGTGCTTCTGGACGGGTGCTCCGACGTCTCCTGGATCCGCTCCGACATCGTCAACAAGCTCAACCTCACCAAGGGCCCCAGCTTCACCACTTTCATCTCCACCGCACACGAGGCAGAGCAGAGGAGGAGGGAGACGCACGAGGTGAACCTGAACCTGGAGTGCAAGAACGGCAGCCTCTTTGGCCTCACTGCCTGCGTCACTGACACTGTCACCGGCACCCTCTACCACGGGGGCTACGAGATCAAGCCCGGCATCCTCAAGGGCTCCTATGAGAACGCACCCACGCCTGCAGTCCAAGAACTGGAGGTTCACTTGCTGCTGGGCAACGACTGGCTGGAGCGGGTCTGGGGGCCGGGAGCGGCCACGAGCTGGGCCATCACGGAGGACCTCACGGGCGTCAACATGGCCTTCGGCAACCTCCTCAAGGGAAAGCTCAGACAGCACGAGGTCACCATCGGCAACGACTTCTCCTTCAACTCCTACGCCTGTGCCTGCATGCTGGGGGAAGAGGAGAACCTGAACAAGGCAGTGGAGAAGCTGATGGGAATGGAGGCCACGGCGTTCGAGAAGCTGCCGGCCACGGAGGAGGAGCAGACCAAGAAGCTGCTCGGCTCCGACCAGGCGAAGGAGTTCAAGGAGCTGCTGAAGGACCTGGAGACCATCGGCACCATCACCTACGCCCGCAAGTTCACCATCGAGCGCCAGAAGCCCGCCGACCTCATCCTCTCCACCGACGCCAGCGATGACGCCTATGGATACACCCTACACCTCAAGCAGTCCAGCCAGATCCAGTTCCTCATCGGCAAGAACCATCTCATCGCCAAGAATGGCGGCACCAAGGTCACCGTCCCAAGAGCAGAGCTGTGGGGAGCGTTGGCAGGAAAGAGGGCGGCGGAGCGGGTCTGGAGCATGCTGAGCGGGACGCTGAACCTGAAGCAGGTGTTCCTGAACGTGGACTCCCAGGTCGTCTACTGGTGGCTGAAGAGAGTGGAGAAGCTGAGCAGGCCGTACGAGCGATGAGGCAGGCATAAGAGAGTTAGTGAGTGTGATGAAATGGCAGAGGGGAGAGTGGTGTGGGATGGAGAGCGCTGGAAGTGCAAATGAAGGCATCATACTTGAGCGGCTCACTCCACTCCCCTTGGCCCCACTCCCCCCCATCTTCCCTTTTTGCCCACCCCTGTGTTTAGGGCAGCTGGGGAGGCGTGGCCAGATGGGGCTTGTCAGAGTGGGAGGAGAGCAGAGTGAGCACTGCAGTGGAGGGCTGGGAGAAGAGGGGTAGGCGTATAACGCAGTAAGGGGCAGCGCATGGCGCGTAGAAAAAGGAAGTGGGATGTGGATGGAAATTGGCATTCCTGGACCCTGGGCCTGTGCTCTGACGTATCAAAACAGAGCCGATTTCAACAGTTTTATGCGCAAAAAGGCTGCCCTGCCTTCCTCCAAAGCCCAGTCCGTAGTCTCCTCTGCCAGGCCAGCTGCTCTCTGAGGCCCAAAAGGCCATGCAATAAGAAAAATATGATGTGGCCGAAAGATAGCCAAAAAAGAGCAAGGATTAGACAGTACTCTAATAGCCTTCCTTATTGCGTGCATGACTGCCATTCTAAGACATGAAAGAAAAACGGAGCATCCATTCATGCAGTGGCATTGTGATTTGGGAATCGAGCGATAAGCTGTTTTTATTTTCAATCAGCTAAGTCATTGAGCCTTCTTTGGGCAGAAAAAGCGCAATACAGCTTGAAGAACAGGATGGCAACAATCACTTCCATTTGGAGGTTGCCTGGTGATGGCGTCCAGAGGACTAGGGTTTCTGGTCGCCATAGTGCCAGTCGTGTTTGCTCCTGGCGGTCCTGGCAGTGCTCGTGGCCTTTGCCGTCTTTGAGGTAGAGCGAGCCCTGCTTGACGCCCTGGCTGCTGGTGCCGGAGCCTGAGACATTTCATTTGTCGGGCTGCTTGGTGGCTGTCCAAGTTCCCTTCAACCAGAGCAGATTGCAGAACAGGGCTGTCTAGCTGCCAAAGTGAACGATAAGAATGGATGAAAACAAAAGTGCCATAAAGACACGATAGGCAAAGTATTATTTTGAAGCTGGTGCACACAGCTGAAGTTGGCTTTTCTAGCATGAAGCCTGCCCTAAAGAGGGCTGCCAATTGAGGGCATAAGGCGGTCAGATCCCTGCTGTAGCATGGGCTGATTGGACCAAAAGGAGCTTCCACCCTGGGGAGGCAGAAAGCACCGAGTCCCCCAGAGACTCGTATTTTGCTCATTTGAAGATGAAGAGATGGCAATTGCCAGTTGAGCTGGCTTCCATAGAGGGGCAGCAGTTGCGCAGGCTGCTGGCCCATGCAAAGCAAAGCAAGAGCGGCAATCTTGAGTACGCAACATCTCTTGCTGAGCGGAGGGTAGGGCTGGATGATCAGGGCCAGCCCTAAGAGCGATGATGAAATCAGCAGTCTGCATTCCAGTGAAGGAAAAACAGCTGTTGATCAGAGCGATAGGAGGAAGGGGGGGTTTTTGAGCAATATGAGTGATCGAGAAGGTGACGAAGAGAGCGTGTTTGGCCACGGAGAAGGCGAAGTAGCAGCGGAAGCTGAAGAACGGCCGAACTCACCATGCTTATATCAGATCAACTGTGGCCAGGTTGATGGTTTGGGATTTTAGTTAATTATATGCTTTGAGATGTAGAGGAGCCAAGATAGGGTAATATAACTGGTACCATCGGCAAGCCAAATGTGGGTCTCTTTTCTCCAAATTTTGTAATTGCCTCGAGCAAAAAGTCAAGGAAATACATCTACTACTAGTGGAATCTGCTTGGACAGTTGCATTTTGTTTTTGGCGCGCAGTTCAGTGTCTCTTTCCATGCGCGCCAAAAACAAAATACAGATGACGCAGCAGATTCCACTAGTAGTAGATGTATTTCCTTGACTTTTTGCTTGAGGCAATTACAAAATTTTGGAGAAAAGAACCATTTGGCTTGCCGATGGTACCAGTTATTTCTTCCACTTTTAATATAATATCGTCCATTGAATAGATGTGGAGAAGAAGAAGAAGGAGGAGGAGGAGGAGGAGGAGGAGGAGGAGGAGGAGGAGGAGGAGGAGGAGGAGGAGGAGGAGGAGGAGGAGGAGGAGGAAGGAGGAGGAGGAGGAGGAGGAGGAGGAGGAAGGAGGAAAGAAAGAAAGAAAGAACTCGGACAAATGGTTTTTTGCATTTTACATATTAAAACAAATAGTTTGGGCAAAAGTCAAAAGATAAACTATAGTCAATTCGATGTTGCTCTTTCCAATGGTGAAAGAATTAGAGCGATTGGAGCCTTCTGTGACGAGCAATCGCCTTATCAAATTTAATATCTAGCAATAACCCTCAAAACATACACC
>JASANA010003649.1:0-11612 GCA_030248095.1 Ptycholaimellus sp. GST1_10 | reverse complement strand
TTGCTTCGGTTTCTCGGCGCGCCACGGTATATTTGTCCAATTTTTCACTCAAAATATCGATTTTGGTTAATTTGCTGACATGTCGAGCGGAGAAGTGGAGAATTAAAATTGGATTTTTCATTACTTTATTTCATTTTATTCTTATGTATACACATAAATTCTAAATATTTTTTGCGTGGCCGCAGGCTGCCTGCCGCGGAGGTAGGCAGTCACAGTTGTGTACACGGTGCGAGCGCCCCGGAGTAGAGCCTAGCATGCGAGCATGTGAGGTGAGTAGGGGTGTACACCCCGTGCCCGGAGGCCGGAGGAGCTCTGGCGCCCTGCCCAAGAGCGGGCGGCCAAGGCCGAGTTAAAGCAAAACCCCATATTTTTGTGTCTGTCTGTCCGCATATATATATATGTGTCTTCCGGGGCCTATTGCCGGTTTTCAAGCCCCCTTGGCTATTTTTTGATGAGCTTCAACTGTTGGTAGGCGCTTGACGTAGTTTTGCGCCTAAAAACCCAAAATTTTGATGTTTCAAAGCACCAAAAATCATAATCGCTGGGTTTCATTTGACAACATATTTTTTGCAGGTACCGTCTCGTGGTGTTTTCCAAAAATATATATTATTTTCCATTATGACCAAAAACCTAAACGACTTTCAAAAATTTACTCACGGTTTTTCAGAAATCAGTTTAATTTTGGCATGTACCTGTGCCTCATGGGGTAGGAGCCTCAAGCTTGAGAAAAGGACTTTTTGAAAAAAATTTATTATTTTTTGATTTATAGTCAAAAACCAAAATTCTATGTTTCAAAATTTGAACATCCATAAATCTGGTTTTTCGATAAAATCAGTCTCAATTTCGGCAGTATATTTTAGCGGTGTCTTGAAACTGTTAAGAAATTATGAAACACAATCATTATATTTCGCTTTATGACCAAAAACCTTAATGTTTCAAGTATTTGAGAAGATAATTTTAAGTTTTATAATAACAAAAACGTTTTGCATGAAGATTCATCTAGGTGACTCGTAAGCTATAAACCAATTGTTATTAATTTGAACTAATGTTCAAAACCTAAATTTCATGTTTCAAAAATTCGAACAAATATATGTTTATGGCTTTTTGAATTTCAAACCAGCTGATTTTGACTACATATGAGTGGATTAGTACGCTCTGCTATGGAACAAAGGCCCCACTCTGCATAGCCGAGAATACCTTGTCTCAAAAAATTACCTCCAAATTAAAAAAAACGGCTTCATAGCTATTTGGCTTTTACCTAATAAAAAAAATTCATCAAAATCGGAGGAAGGTGAAATTTTCCCACATTTGACCTTTAAAGGGGGAAACTGTGATTACCTGGACGCACAAATATAGACTACTATATATAACTGTACGTCAGCAACTACTATCTCAAATTATGTTAGTACACCATTATTCAGTGTACCCACGATTTTTGACTACAGCTTATAAGTCAGTAGACACGGAACAAAAAAAGGGGCTTCAATTATATTTAAAATCAGCCATGAGCGATGCCATTTCGCTTGACCATGACACTAGAATTTTTCATATTACTGGAATTGTGAATATTCGAATCAGAGTTTTATTTTCTCTTAGCAGGCCTCTTTTAAAGCTTGCACCTAGGAAAGCTAGGGCATAAATGTGGTTAAATTTTATTTGATTCACCCGTCATGATCTAGCTTGGGCTATAATGTGATGAAATTAAATTTTAAACTCTTATCATGAAATTATGCTTACTAAACTTTAAACTTTTCTAAAGAGCTAAGAGAGCCCAGAAAAGTTTGACCTTAGGATGATTGTTCAGATAAAACTTAAAATTAAAACTTAACATTGATTAACATTGCAAAAATTAATTGGTTTCTCATGCTTTTTCATGTCATAAAATTACAATATTACAATGGTGAAAATTTTCTGGGCTCTCTTAGCTCTTTAGAAAAGTTTTAAATTTAGTAAGCATAATTTCATGATAAGAGTAAAATTTAATTTCATCACCTTATAGTCCAAGCTAGATCATGACGGGTGAATCAAATGAAATTTCATCACCTTTATGCCCAAGCCTTTTTAGGTGCAACGTGCAAGCATTAAAAAAATACCAGCTAAGAGAAAATAACACACTGAATCGAAGATTTACAATTTCAGTAATATAAAATTTGTCATGTATGGTCAAGCGAAATAGCATCGCTCATGACTGATTTAAATATAATTGAAGCCCCTTTTTTTGTTCCATTGTCTACTGACTTATAAGCTGCTAGTCAAAAATCGTGGGTACACTGAATAATGGTGTTGGCGTGATTTGAAAAACGAAGCCTTCCTCATAGTAGTTGCTGACGTAGGTTTCTATGTAGTCATTTATTTGTGCGTCCAGGGTAAGATCCACAGTTTCCCCTTAAAGGTCAAATGTCAAAAATTACACCTCCTCCGATTTTGATGAATTTTTTTTCCTAGTTAGGGGACACCAAAGTAAGGTTGTCTCCTGAAGCCGTTTTTTTAATTTGAAGTAATTTTTTTGAGAAACAAGGTATTCTCGGCTATTGCCAAGATGCGCGGCCTTTGTTCCAAGTAAGCAACGTTACTAATCCACTCATATGAATCACTTCTAGTCAAAATCAGCTGGTTTAATTCAAAAGCCATAAACATATGCTTGTTCGAATTTTTGAAACATGAAATTTTTAGGTTTTGAACATGATTCAATTAATAACAAATATTTCGTAAATTGCATTTTATAGCTTCAAGATACCACCTAGATGGATCTTCATGCCAAAATTCAGCTATTTTTATTATAAAACCAAGATTTTATGCTTCTTCGAATACTTGAAACATCATGATTTAAGGTTTTTGGTCATAAAGCGAAATATAATAAATATGTTTCATAAATTTCTTTAACAGTTTCAAGACACCGCTTAAACCAGCCTACCTGCCAAAATTGAGCTAATTTTATAGAAAAACCAGGGATTTATGGATGTTCGAATTTTTGAAACATCAAGATTTTTGGTTTTTGACTATAAATCAAAAAATAATAAATTTTTCAAAAAGTCCTTTTCTCAACTTCAAGGTATACCCATGGCACAGGTACATGCCAAAATTAAACTGATTTCATTGAAAAACCGTGGATTAATAAATGTTCAAATTTTTGAAACATCAAGATTTTAGGTTTTTGGTCATAGATAGGGAAATAATATATATTTTGGAAAACACCACGACGGACCTACCTGCCAAAAATCAGCTTATTTCATTGAAAACCCAGCGATTTATGATTTTTGGTGCTTTGAAACATCAAAATTTTGGGTTTTGGGCAAAAAACGCAAAATTACGTCAAGCGCAAAAAATGGCCTGGAGATACCAACCAGTTGGACCTTCATGCAAAAAATCAGCCAATTTCGTTGAAAAACCGCGGAGTACGGGCCCCGGAAAGACACATATATATATATGCGGACAGACGGACACAAAAATGGGGTAACTGCTTAAGCTGGCCTTGGCTGCCCGCCGCTTCGGGCAGGCGCGGAGCTCCTCCGGCCTCCGGGCACGGGTGCTACCGGCCCCTACGCTTCGCCTAGCATGCTTCGCATGCTAGGCTACGCTCCGGGGCCTCCGCACCCATGCCCTACGGCCTCCGGAGCTCTGACTGCCCTGCCCTCCGCGGCAGGCGGCCTGCGGCCGCGCAAAAAATATTTAAATTTTATGTGTTGTAGCATAGAGATAAAATGAAATAAATTCATGAAAAATCCAATTTTAATTCTCCACTTTTCTCCGCTCAACAGTGTCAGCAAATAACCAAAATCAATCTTTTGAGTGAAAAAAATTGGACAAAATCGATGTACCGTGGCGCGCGGAGCCCAAAAACTTGTTAAAATGGACAATTTTGGAGGTTTTTGGAGGTTTTTTCCACATTTTCATATTTTAAAATTTTTTATGCAATTGAGGTCCTGATTTTTGAAATATACGCCCATAAATTGACGCATATTTGTAAAAATAAGTCTATATTAATAAAAAAAAATTTCAAATAATTTTGACCCTATCAAAATTTGCTATTAAATCATGTTCTTCACTGTTTTTCTGAAATGCTTATGCAAAACTTGAATTCCGTTAAGTATAGCGGGAGTTATGAGCTTTTTAATAATGCCCACTCAAATTTTGCAATATTTGTTCGGTTTTTGGGCCACGCGCTTCGACGCGCTCATTTTTGACTCCTTTTTTTGACCTAAATGAACGTCTCCCATCAAAATACACCATTCCTCGTGTTACCAAGTGTTGCGCCACCTGAAAAATTTTTAATGATTTTTTTTGTACTTTTTTGAACCCTCCCCCATGTTGTAGTATATGCAACTTTAGGAATTTTTAATTCTGGAACAGAGAGCTTTTGGCCAAAACGTTATACCCTTGCAAGCTTACAATGGTAACACCTATCAAATAAAACAAGTATATGGCGCAGAGCGCAATAGGTGACCGAGGAGCTAAAACCGCCACAAAACATTACCGTTCAGGGAACAAAGTTTGTCCAAATCAGTTGAGAATTTGTCTTTTCTCAGCATAACCCATTTTCAAACTTTCTACCCAAAAAAGTAATGTTTCAAGTTCTCAAATTCCGGTTCCACCCCTCCAGATCGTCCTAAAATTTTATTACCTTTCAGGAAAAAAATGTTTGTCCAAATCCGTTGAGAATTGAGCCTTTTAAAGCATACCCAAATTTTAAACCTTTCTACCCAAAAAAAGCAATGTTTCAAATGCCCCGGGACTAGTTCCACCCATCCAGATCTTCCTAAAATTTTATTAGCTTTCAGGAAAAAAAATTTTGTCAAAATCCGTTGAGAATTGAGCCTTTTACAGCATACCCAAATTTTAAACGTTTCTACCCAAAAAAGTAATGTTTCAAATGCCCCGGGACTTGTTCCACCCATCCAGATCGTCCTAAAATTTTATTACCTTTCAGGAAAAAAAAGTTTGTCCAAATCCGTTGAGAATTCGCCATTTCTCAGTATAGCCCATATTTCAACATTTCTACCTAAAAAAGTAATGTTTCATATGTTCCGGGACTTGTTCCACCCCTCCAGATCTTCCCCAAATTTTATTACCTTTCAGGGAAAAATATGTTTGTCAAAATCCGTTGAGAATTGAGCCTTTTACAGCATACCCAAATTTTAAACCTTTCTACCCAAAAAAGCAATGTTTCAAATGCCCCGGGACTAGTTCCACCCATCCAGATCTTCCTAAAATTTTATTAGCTTTCAGGAAAAAAAAGTTTGTCAAAATCCGTTGAGAATTGAGCCTTTTACAGCATACCCAAATTTTAAACGTTTCTACCCAAAAAAGTAATGTTTCAAATGCCCCAGGACTTGTACCACCCATCCAGATCTTCCTAAAATTTTATTACCTTTCAGGAAAAAAAAAGTTTGTCAAAATCCGTTGAGAATTGAGCCTTTTACACAACATACCCAAATTTTAAACGTTTCTACCCAAAAAAGTAATGTTTCAAATGCCCCGGGACTTGTTCCACCCACCCAGATCATCCTAAAATTTTATGACCTTTCAGGAAAAACAAAGTTTGTCAAAATCCGTTGAGAATTGAGCCTTTTACAGCATACCCAAATTTTAAACGTTTCTACCCAAAAAAGTAATGTTTCAAATGCACGGAACACTGTTCCTGCCCTCCAGATCTTCCTAAAATAGCATTACCTTTCAGGAAAAAAAAAGTTTGTCCAAATCCGTTGAGATTTAGCCATTTCTCAGCATACCCCATTTTTCAACCTTTCTACCCAAAAAAGTAATGTTTCAAATGCCCCGGGACTAGTTCCACCCATCCAGATCTTCCTAAAATTTTATTAGCTTTCAGGAAAAAAAAAGTTTGTCAAAATCCGTTGAGAATTGAGCCTTTTACAGCATACCCAAATTTTAAACCTTTCTACCCAAAAAAGTAATGTTTCAAATGCCCCGGGACTTGTTCCACCCATCCAGATCTTCCTAGAATTTTATTAGCTTTCAGGAAAAAAAAAGTTTGTCAAAATCCGTTGAGAATTGAGCTTTTTACAGCATACCCAAATTTTAAACGTTTCTACCCAAAAAAGTAATGTTTCAAAGGCCCCGGAACTTGTTCCACCCATCCAGATCTTCCTAGAATTTTATTAGCTTTCAGGAAAAAAAAAGTTTGTCAAAATCCGTTGAGAATTGAGCTTTTTACAGCATACCCAAATTTTAAACGTTTCTACCCAAAAAAGTAATGTTTCAAGGGCCCCGGAATGTTCCAATTCAGATCGTCCTACAATTTTATTAGCTTTCAGTAAAAAAAAAGTTTGTCAAAATCCGTTGAGAATTGAGCCTTTTACAGCATACCCAAATTTTAAACGTTTCTACCCAAAAAAGTAATGTTTCAAATGCACGGAACATGGTTCCACCCCTCCAGATCTTCCTAAAATAGCATTACCTTTCAGGAAAAAAAAGTTTGTCCAAATCTGTTGAGATTTAGCCATTTCTCAGCATACCCCATTTTTCAACCTTTCTACCCAAAAAAGTAATGTTTCAAATGCTCGGAAACCGGTTCCGAGCAAAAAACCGAAATATGAGCGGAATTGGTGATGGTGTCATTTGGGACACTAGGCTTTTAAGACTCATTTTTGACCGCGGAGCGGCCCTTTGGGCCGCTCCACGGTCTATAGAGGTTACTAAACTTTTGTCCTCATATAGGTATCTGGAAATTCTGTCCCCGGGCGAATTCTCAACGGATCTTGACAAACTTTTTTTTCCCTGAAAGGTAATGCTATTTTAGGAAGATCTAGAGGGGTGGAACTGGTTTCCGAGCATTTGAAACATTACTTTTTTGGGTAGAAACGTTTATAATTTGGGTATGCTGTAAAAGGCTCAATTCTCAACGGATTTTGACAAACTTTTTTTTTCCTGAAAGGTCATAAAATTTTAGGATGATCTGGGTGGGTGGAACAAGTCCCGGGGCAATTGAAACATTACTTTTTTGGGTAGAAACGTTTAAAATTTGGGTATGCTGTAAAAGGCTCAATTCTCAACGGATTTTGACAAACTTTTTTTTTCCTGAAAGCTAATAAAATTCTAGGAAGATCTGGATGGGTGGAACAAGTCCCGGGGCATTTGAAACATTACTTTTTTGGGTAGAAACGTTTAAAATTTGGGTATGCTGCAAAAGGCTCAATTCTCAACGGATTTTGACAAACTTTTTTTTCCTGAAAGCTAATAAAATTCTAGGAAGATCTGGATGGGTGGAACAAGTCCCGGCGCAATTGAAACATTACTTTTTTGGGTAGAAACGTTTAAAATTTGGGTATGCTGTAAAAGGCTCAATTCTCAACGGATTTTGACAAACTTTTTTTTTCCTGAAAGCTAATAAAATTTTAGGAAGATCTGGATGGGTGGAACAAGTCCCGGGCCAGTTTCGGTGACCTTGGGCCGATGAGGCGGGCGAAGAGGTGCCTAGTTCATTCTGTCTATAAACCTGCCCCCTGTCGCCATCCCTTTTCTCTGTTCGGTGCATGACTAAAGAGATCCTTGCTACGTTCCTGCTGCAATGTACTACAGCATTTGGTAGAACAGAGAGCTAGGTTGCTCAGCTGTACCCTACGACTGACCATCTCTACAAAGCCGACTACAATGCCCAGCCCAACTTCCGCCTACAGCGCCCATTCTACAACTCCAGCCTTTGATCTCGCCGCCTTCTAACAACAGCGATCGAGTCAATGGCTCCACTCACTGATCTATTGCGACAGGACAGCGAATCAAGACCAGCCTGCAATGCTGGCCTTCGCTTCGCTGCTAGACAGAATCACCTGCAGCGACAGACCTTCACTCAGCCAGATCCGGCCTCATGAACTTCGATATGGCAACATCTGCGACTATGCTGCAAGGAATTGAAAATTGACTTTGAGTCTATTTTCAATATCCAATCTTCACCAGCAACATCGCAGCTCCGAGTTTCATGCTATCCTTGATCGGATATTGTGAAACTTTCTACGTCAAGCAACGTCATCGATGACGTCAGTCAACGTCATTGTCACCATACTTTGCTGCGATGGGTCCAGAAGCGAACTGAAAAGTTCCTCTTCAACTACCAGCCTGCTTCAATGATTTCACTCTATCCTCACAGATTTTGCAAAATCAGTCTACGCTGACGATTGAGACAAGATTCGACTCCGCTGCCTGGCATTGAAAATTAACTGAAAAGTTTCTTTTCATGCCATCTCCGCAAGCATTGTCGACAGAATTTCATTATCCTTGAACGGATCTTGAAAATTCTCTACTGCTGCTAGCCTACCAGCTCCAAAACGACTTCACAGCTGGACTTTGAAAAATTGGCTATTGTCAGTTTTCAAAGCACTCTGCTACCAGCCCCAGTCTATGTCGGCACAGAATCAACTTTGCTGCTTGAGCATCGAAAACTAACTGAAAAGTTGTTTTCCTGCTATCTATGCAAGCATCGTCGACGGCAATTTCATTATCCTTGAACCGATTCTGAAATTCCCTGCAGCTACCAGCCAGCAACGGAATCCTCGCATCCACTGCTAGAGTTTCAAAATTGGCTCCGGTCAGTTTTCAAACTCGCTGCCGCCCGCTGCAATCTTCACCAGCCAGCAGCTGCCAGCCTTCCAGCTGACGCTTCATCTTCTCTGCTCGAGTTCGAAAATTGGCTCTGATCAGTTTTCGAAACTCACTGCTGCCTGCTGCACTCTTCGCCAGTCAACAGTAGCCAGCTATCCAGCAGAAGCTTTGCCTCCGCTGTTCGAGTTTGAGAATTGGCTCCGATCAGTTTTCAAACTCACGGCCGCCGGCTGCAATCTTTGCTGGACAACAGCAGCCAGCTTTCCAGCAGAAGCTTCACCTCTGCTGCTCGAGTTGAAAATTGGCTCCGATCAGTTTTCAAACTCACTGCTGCCTGCTGCAATTTTTGCCGGCCATCACCGTTTATAAATCCTTTTGGATTTGTAAACTTTCGAGCATCGCTGGAGAAGACCAGCCCGATTCAGAATCGGCCACTGTCTTTCGACTTCGCCCATCTAGATTTACTAATCTTTATGATTACGTAAATCTCTGTGCAAGAAACTGGAAGACACTTGGTGAAACCGATTCAGAATCGGCCTCTACTCTTCGATGATTGACAGCGGCCTGCACGGGCACAGCCTAGCGGACTGCATCTACTGCAGCCTCTATGCCCTGCCGGCCATCTGCAACCCCAGCCTGCTTGCCTACGGCCAGAAGGACTGCTTCATGGACAGTGTCAACTGTGAGCGCAATGCCTTCGAGGCATCCGTCCTCTGCGTACACTCCGACAGCAACGCCATCCACAAAGGGCCCTCCAAAGACCTGCGCCCTCCTCCTTCTGCCCGTCCTTGAAGACAGCGTAGCTCCTGGACAACTAACGCTGCTTTTGCTATGGCTTTCTGGATGGCCACAATTGGAACCTGAATGCTGTGGACTGCAACATGTTCAGCATCCTGGACAACTTCGACTGTGGCCTCTGCCACTTCCAGCTCGCCATCAGAGACATCAAGTGGCCTCCAAATTCCGTCTGATCGACTGCGGCCACTGCTTGCTGCCTATCCTCTGCTCCGGCATCAAGCAGAACCAGTCCGGCATCTTCACCACCTTCTACTCCAGCAGCTACATGTACACGCACAGCACCATGAAGCTCTGCCAAGGAAGACGTCTCTCCAATTCCACAAAGGCCATCACTATCACCCTTCTTCCCTACGGCGCCCAGCAGTAGGAGGTTGGTGGTGTACACAGCCTATGGATTCCTGGACAGCTTCCGCAACAACTTCGGCAACTGCATGAACGCATACAGTGTCATGAAGTTCCGCATCCTGGAAGGCATCCTCTCCAGACCTCAAAGGGTCTCCTGCCCTACACCCTCCTCCTTACTCTGCCCAGCAGTAAGAGGTCGCTGGTGTACCAGGCCTACAGAAACCTGGACGGCTTCCAGCTCTGCTTCCACTAGCACGCCGACGAATTGGCCAACTGCGATCAATTCTCCGCCTGCAAGACTTTGCACTATCTAGTGAGATATGCAAATTCTATCTACACTTCTTTCGATGAATCCAAAAGGAGGCGAGAGTGGCACTAAACATAAAGTTTACGTAACTCTGCAAAGCCTCTTTTGGAGCGGCCTTCAGACAGCTCTGCTCCGGCAGTTCCTCCAACTCTGCCCTGCCTTCAGCTCAGCACCTATACCCCGAGCAAGTTGCCAGCGTCATCATGAGCTGCGCCAATCTCTTCATGGCCATCAACGACTGCAACTTGCCTGGTGTCATCCCGAGCTGCGTCAACTTCTTCTCTGCCTTCCACCTGCAGCAATTGGTCAGCGTCATCCTGAGCTGCGTCAATTTCTTCGCAGCCTTCAACATGAACAATTGCTCAGCATCATCCCGAGCTGCGTCAATTTCTTCACAGCCTTCAAACTGAAGAATCGCTCGGCATCATCCCGAGCCATGGAAAACTCTTCGCCGCATTCAACCTAAGCAATTGCAAAGCCACTAGCCCCTGCCTACGGGCCTAGAGAATCGACGTAAGAGAAACAACGTAAACCTGAGCAGACAAGACACTGTCATCCCGAGCTGCGGAACTTGGAGCAATTCAACTAGGCCAATTGTTCCAGTCTTAAGAAGCGCAAGAAAGTACTACTTTCGCCTCACACTTGAAAGGCCCTCATCACTCTGCGATGCTTCAAAGAAGCGGCCACAGAGCTTCCCCGCCCTCCCTCCTGCAGCCAAAGGACTTCCAGCCATCCCTCTGGCTGCCTCGCTTGCCCAAGCCGCCCACACCTTGCAAGCCCTGCATGTCCACCCAGAGCATCCCAGCACCCACGTCCACCTCAACTCAGCCCTTCAAAGCCTCCAGTGCGACAGGCGCCTATGCCATGCCTAGCTTAGACAGCCCACCTATCGCACCGCCGACATCCGCGTCCATCTTATTCATCATCTTACCTCAGCCTCTACTTTCGCCACTGGGAGAGAGAGAAGGGTACCCAAACAAGAACCTAGGCCTACAGGCCAGCGCCTCTAGTTGTGCAGCCATGATCCGCCTGTCTCCGGACCTGAACCTGAGCCAGGTGGCCAAGGCCTAGAAGGACTACAGTCAGAGGGCCAGCGCTCGCATTGTATGCACTGACATCACTGCCTGTCACATCCTCAAACACTCCTTCTACTCCTCATAGGGACGGATGTTGAAGACCAGCGTCTGCTATCGCCACTACTAGAACATCATTTATATCACTGCTGGCATACTTCACAAGTCTTCATGACACCCTTCATCTACCCTCATTCCCCCTTCAACCTGAGGCAGGCCAAGATTGGCCTCAAGTGCAAGCAGAGCTTCTCCAGCCGGCGCCTCTCAGACAACAGACAGGAGCTGAAGACTAGCCTCTTCTATTGCCACTACGAGAACACTGCCATTCACACTGCCGGCGTATCTGCAAGTCTTCACAGCACCTCCTCTCTACCCCAGCCCATCCAACCTCGACAGGCCAAGATTGGCCTCGAGTGCACTCTGCCCGGCCAAGCATGCCTAGCTGGGCATCTCCAAGATGCAGAGCCTCTCCAGCCGGCACCTCTTGGACAGCACACAGATGGATGCTGACAGTCCCCTACCCCTCCTCAACCTTC
>JASANA010003648.1:0-47706 GCA_030248095.1 Ptycholaimellus sp. GST1_10 | reverse complement strand
GAGTGATATGAATAGAACCTGGAACGCCGGGGGAGCAATGTCTTGGTCTTCCTCCCAAATAATCCCTCAAAGTAGCCATGCCTAACGGACACTCCAGCGTGTAACTACAGCAAATCTCAAAACCTTCTCTGGCTTCTTCATCTCAGATGTAGCAAAAAACGAACTTAACTTTTTCATTATTCGTAGATCGCACGCAGTGATAGTGAATGGAACAATGATCGTCTGACTCGCAGTATGGAATTGAGTGGGCCATATAGATTTTTCCATTTCGCTCTCTGGCGCAGGACATCTGAAAAGGGCCTGAAGAACATGTGAAAGAAAAAATTAACTAAGAACTGCTCACCTTGGCGGAGCGGGACAGCAGAGGCTAGTCATCTTACCCCAAAGCTAGGCACTCGAAACCTGGGCTGCATAAATTGTGCTGACCGCTGCGGCACACCCGTGGCCTTCCTTCCGGCCCCAGCTCCGCCTCTCCTGTCGGGCAACGGCCTCAAGTCCTTTTCACATCTCAACACCCCAAGGCTCGCCCCAAAACAGCGGCGAAAGACCAATGCAGAAGTCCAGGCAGTGCTCCAACTGGGCAAAGCTGTTCTGTCCACCGCCGCAGCCCAGGTAGCGGAAGGGCAGGCAAGCGCCCTCCTCTGCTACGAAGGCCCAGCGCTGCCCTGCCTCACCTCGCTGGCAAGCCTGCCCCCTCTTTCACCGCCTCCGCACAAACTGCTTCTGTCAGGCAATCCTTCCATTGGCGTCTGATTGTAGTTGGATGTAGGGAAGAGGGATTGCCAGGAGCAGGGCAGCAGGCGCTGATGCGGCGGCCTTTGAGCCGGTTGCAGAAGTGTCCGGAGGGGCAGGGCTCCAGGTCGTTGCATCGACGCAGCTTTCCGGCCAGCCCGGGACTTGGCAGAGGATCGCCCACCGGACAGAAGACTCAAACAATCTCAGCTGCCCCTTTCATATCGCTTCAAGGGGTTCTAGGCGATGATGAAATGAGGTGTGGAATAGCTAACTGGTATCGGCGCATGCAAGGCGGCAGGCGCCCTTGGAAGTGAAGCGATTGTCATTGCCGCCGCAGCCTTTGTAGAGGAAGGCACGACAGAGCTTGGCCAGACTGTCGTAGTAGAAGGCCTGGCGAGGCTGGCGCCCGCACAGAACTCCCGCATCACGCTCTGCTCGCATCTCCATTTCACCCCCCTCCTCAGCCACTCCTATGGAACAATGACAGCCAGGCTCACCTCTCCACTGCTGCACAGATGCTGAGTAGCAGGGCGACTAAGAGTAGCCCTGACCACATTCACCCTCTTCAAGATGCTGCTGTGATTGGTCTGCTTGGGCTCTAGTGGATAGCTGAGTTGGCTTCCGTCTGTTTGTCTTTCGGCCTAGCGGAGTCGCTAGGCATCCGCTTTTGCTGGCTGCCTTCCCCATATTCATCGTATTTCTCTGAATTTTCCTATACCATCCTTCAAACGAATAAGCTTGATGCGAAGAATGGCCAGGCAGGGTGTTGTAAGGTGAAACAATAAAGATGTGGATGATGAGAAGAAAGAGCGGAGTGCATAATGGGCCCGCCTCTGGCCAGGTGCACTGCTGGTCAAACAGAACGGCCTTCTCAGGGCTATAAAGAATGAGCCGTTATTATTGCTGTCATTGCAACACTGCAGTATATTGAGATCATGAGACTCCTGAGTCTTCTTCTGCTCGCCGCTCTTGGCGTCTTTGCTTACGCTCAAAGTTCTCCCGTTCCAGGTTCCCGTTTCCAGTTCCAGGTGGATTTTGCCTAGTGGTCTAGTCAAGCAAATAATTTCAGAGCCCCCATCGTCTACGGTGGCCGTAGATGATGTTGAATCGAGCCCAGAGGACAAGATAGCCAATCTGAAAGCCAGAAAAGAGAAGCTGAAGGCTGTTTTGAAGAAGAAGCTGGAAAAGCTGGAAGGCAAGCCTGGTGGCGCGGAAAAGATCAAGGGCCTGAAGAAGAAGCTTGGCAAGGTCCGCAAGAATCTGAAGAAACTCAAAGCCAAGAAAAAGAAGGAAGAAGCGGGCAGCCGACAGAAACGTGGCTGGTTCAGCTGGTTCAATGCGGAGGAAACAGAGGAAACAGACAACGATGTAAGTTGATGATCCGTTTTTCTCATTGGATGATATTCTCTATTGAAGGTAGAGGAGGTGGAGGCAGCAGAAGAGCCTGAAGAGAAGGCAGAAGTGGAGGAGGAGGCAACAGTGGAGGAGGAGGCAGAAGTGGAGGAGGAGGAGGAGGAAGCAGAGGGGGTAGCGGGTGGACAGACGGAGGGTGAAACGGAGGAGTTGGAGGTGGAAGGAGAGGCTCCCACAGAGGGTCTGGCGGCGGAGGAGGAAGCAGCCCAGCTGAGAGAAAAGCTGGAGACAGTTAGGCTGATGGTGAAGAAGACTGAGGCAGAGCTGAAGGCAGAGCTGGATGAGCATATCTCTGCTCTGGAGGCAGTCCTAGAGGATGAAGAGGAAGAGGGAGAAGAGGAGGTCACGGCGGAGCAGAGAGACCTCAGCGATTGGCTTCAAGGAGCCGGGGAGACATTTTCCAACTTCAAGGAAGCGGCGGCAGCAAAGTTGGAAAAAGCCAAGGAATTTGCAAAAGAGAAGCTGAAGAATTGGAAGAACAAGGTCGCTGATCAAGAATCATCCTCTGTAAGTCAATATTTTTCCATAAATTGATGAAAATTGTAATTTTTTTCAGGTGGAAGAGGAGAACTAAATTTGTTCTTATATTTTGTCATGTCTACTATTTTTTGTCCTGATATTCCCTCCTCCTAGCGAGTGGAGAATATTGAATGGTGATCTCTCTGATCGCATTCGAAACCATTTAGCATTCTCACTCACTCTCCATTGCGGGTGCTACCATGCGCCCAACGAGTGTTGATCCTGCTTTGCTCTTGTACATTATTTCTCAAATACGTTTAACTCTTTTTCACGATTTGTAAACGCTTATTTTTTACTAACACAAATCTCAAAATCCCGTACTCGCAAAATACAGAAGTTTCGGCAATTTTCCCTTCCAGAAGTTCTCAGAATCCAATTCAGGAACAAAGACGGAAGCATTTTCCAAAAGGAAATAAAGGCCCGACGTCACAGCAAATGTTAAGTTAACCGATCACAAAGCATCCAACATGTGCCATTGACGCAATTTACCGGCTTCTTACTGGGCCTACGTAAGATCGGAGGAGGAGACAAAGACGAGAGCTTTGCTTCTGCTCCTTCCATTCATTGAAGAGGAATTGGCTGGGCTGTATCGTCTTCACTTCAGCCATGAAGCTAGCCAGTAGCCTATTGCTGCTGCTCAGCTTTTTGGTGACAGCAACGGAAGCACTGCCACACACATCGTATAACCCGCTCATAAACTCCTTCTTTTTAAAACTCCAACAATCCCTACTGATTGCATACTGATTGCAGTCAGGCGTTGGAGCTTTCGAAGGCGGCCTGGCATTGGCTGGAGGCCATCCTTCGGGCCAATCCTAAGCCTCGGCCGCTCCTTCGGTTGTCTTCTACTGACAGAGAAGGAGAAGGAAGGAAAGGAGGATAATTTGCAGGCGAAAGGAGCGTCTGCAGATCAGCCATCGCAACTGTTTCCTGTCAGCCGTCCAGTGCCGCTTCGCCAGTCGTCTGGAAAGGCCTCTATTCGTCCATCACTCCCTGCCCTATCCCTCCCTGCCTAAACTATGGGGTGGGGTGCGCGGGGTGAGAGGGGGTGTGCGTCCTTGCTGCTCGTGTTTACTTTTGTGGGGTTTTGGGTGATGAGGGTTTTATTTGTTTTAAGTACTTTCTAGGGAAAAGAGCGTTATTTTTGTTAAATGCGGGATGGAAGAAGAACAAAGTAGACAACAAGAGAGAGAGAAGAAAGTTCGAAAGAATACTTTTTTATTTTTCTCTTTTTCTTCTTCCTTTCTTTTTTTTCTTCTTCTTCTTCTTTCTTCCCCAACGATAATGAAAGGAAGAGAAGAGAAAGAAGATGCAAAAGAATTAGAAATAGATCAAGGGAGAGAAGGGGGGTGTGGGGGTGGGGGTTGTGTGTTAGCCCATCTGTAGTGGTTGGGTTGGTTTTCTTATAAATGTTTTTTTTTTAAGAAAAAGGGGAGGTAGAGCGAAAAAAAATCCAATCAGAAAAAAAAGGAAAAAGAGTGAAAGCAGTGACAGCTGAGTTTTGTTTGCAGGCAGGTGGCCGCGTTGAAAAGGAGTTAAACAGAGGGATTGAATAGGAGTGGATCTACTTTTGTGTATTTAATTCGGGTTGAACAATTTTTTGGGAGAAAGGGGATCAATTTAGCTTGCCGATTGTACCAGATATAAGCTATCCATTGCTAGATCTTCATTCAACCGACTCATTTAACGATTTTTTGCTTTGCTTACTCTCAAACTTAAACCTAGGCAGCGGGGTTAACACAATGATCTTGGACAGGTTGGGGGGGGGTGGCGAAGGTTGCGCATACAATTATTTTTGGGAGGGGGTTTTGTTTTAGGGGAAGCGTGTGTTTTGGGGGTCGGCCTGCCTCGTTTTGGAGGGAATAAAAAATCCTTTGGTGGAAATATGCATACAAGTGTGTATTTCTCGGCGTATTTTTTTGGAGATTCGTTTTCATGCAGACGATTACAATAAATTTAGTGAAACAAGGTATTTTTGACATTGTCAGAATTTCGTGCACCTGCTGCTGGCTTGTCGCTAATACTGGTGCTTGTGCCGTTTGTTGCTTGCGGTTTGTTGGTTGGAGATGGCAAGGTGTGGTGGCAAAGCGCGCCCGGGGGAGAGCCAACCAAGGGGGGGGGTTATTTTAGAGGGTGGTTGTTCTGGGGGGGGCGTTGTTGAGGGGGGGGGGGGAGAGGGTGGTTGTTCCTCCGCCCGGGTGGGGTGTGTCGGATGTCGGTCAGTTGGTCGGGGAAAAAGGGTGTCTGGGAGGCATGGTTGAGGATTTGTGATGTTAACTGGGCACCAGCGAGCACTGGAGATACAATCAAATATTAAGCAAAGACACTAAACATTTTTGACTGTCAAACAAAACATGTCTTGGGTTGTTTTTTTTTTTTTTGGGGGGTCCCGGGGCGTCCTTTTTACCTAGTTTTGTCTCGCAAAATGATTTATCTTTGTCTGAAGCAATTTCAGTGTTTGGGGGCGGGCGGGGGGGGCCGGGCGCGGGGGCGGGGGGCGCGGCGGGCGAGGAGAGGCAGGGGGGGCGGGGGGGGCGGCGGGGGGCGGGGGGGGCCCGCCCCGCGCGGCGGGCGGGGGGGGCGTCTTTGTGTCTGTGTTTTTTTTGGCCCCCTTAGGAGGGGCGGCGGGTTTGCGTTTTTGTTGGAAAAAAAAAAAATGGGGCAATAAAATTCGAAAAGGGCTTTTTTTTTTGTATAATTTATTGAAACCAAGAATAATTTTTTAAAGGGAGAAAAGGGATGGATCGAATCTTAGAAAAAAAAAAAAAAAAAAATAAGTTAACAATACGGCTTAAGGAAAGGGGAACCCGGCAAATTTTAAAGGCCGCGCATCTATGGGGACAGCCTATATTACCTTGTAAAGTATTACTTTTTAGTATTTGTTTAGAAACTCAACAGGCACAGATATGACTTGCATCTTATTCTTACACGAGAAAAGTTTGATTGTTAGTGGATGCATTTCTTTATTCGCACAATGGATGGTTTTTCATCTAAACGCCAGTCTGAGCACAAAATAAATTGAAAGCAAAAGTGAAAAAGGTAAGTTCTCCCACGATAAGTAGAAATACCGAGTTTGGACGTAGTGCAGGACGGGCAGCAGGGCTGGTGCGGATGGACAAGAGATCCGTCTTCGCGTCGCCAGATGCCTGCCTCCCCCTTCCCTTTTGCGCACTGCAACTGCTTTCCATTCTCTATGACACAGGGGAAGGGGGCAGTGGTGGCCTTAAAAACGGTGGCCTTCTGCCCCGGACAGGCTACGGTGAGTTGCTTGCCCAGAAGAGTTGCATTTATGGCCTTCTGGAGTTGGCCGGCAGCCGGAAGCATCCGACAATCTCGCAATATCATTCTCGCATTTTTCCTGACCTGCTCATTTGCCAGTGAAGGGAGCCTCTATTTTCTTACTTTATAAGCGTTCAGAAATTTTGTGTTTTAACTTCTAAAATACCAAAAAACCTAAAATCTACTTTACACCATATTCGCAAACTATTTCTATCATTATCGAAGGAAAATTGATGATGTAAATGAAAAGGTGACATTGATAGCAGAGGGGAAGCTTGTGCTGGTTCTCCGAAAAACGGCCGGTGCTTTGTATAACTCCGGTTCGACTCTGGTCACAGGTTTTGCAGGTGAGCTGTGTTGAGAGCACTATTTCATCCGGCACTTGGTCTAAGCCAGCTTTGGGCTTCTGGCTTACGAGTGCTAGTGTGGACTAAAGAGCTGAAACCGTGGAAAGCTCGCCCGTTGCGACAGGCGATACGAATGGGACCGGCGCCTCCGATGCTAACGAGATAAGGGCTCTGAACGCCTGCTGGGAGCTGAGCCAAACAAACACACGCCATTTTGTGCACTGACAGCTCCTTCCCATTCCAGCGCCAGCGTCCTTGCGAGCACTGGCAAGCGATGCAAATTTAGGCACCACAAGGAGCAAGACAAAGGAAAGCCATAAAATACTAGCAAGGAGAGGGAGAAGGGATTGACAGACATGAACCTCGATTGTGATGTTGCCTTGTATCTGGGAGTTGGAGCAGGTGATTTCCTTCTGCTCATTGGCGGGTGTAGCTGGAGTGTAGCTATAGTGAGGACTGGCTGGGAGGGCGGCGCAGTTGTTCACATACTTTACGGCTTCAAATTTCAACCTTCACTTGTCCCAAATAGCCCATTGCTCTGGGAACCCTAATATATATCCTTCAAGACTTATCCTTCAATGAAAACATTTCCTCACTCAGTCTGTCTCGTCTCTGCCATGCTCCCATCTTCTCGTTTGACGCCGCCGTTAGGCGGCTTATTGATCCCCAGTTTGTCTCTTGCTGATAAAACTGGTGTCACGAAAAAAAAATGAATCAGTTGTGCCTATGTGCTTAATCAGTTTGCGCAATGAGAGTTATTAGTTGAACATTTGTAGCAGTTAGGCCAGCGAAGTCTCTGGGAAGCACTGCCCTTTCGCGCCGGAAAACTCCAACCGATGTCTCCTTTCTCATTCACGCTGCACTCCACATCCAGGAAATCTGAACGTGTGTTACGTCCCCCGTACGTGTCTGCCACTCTTTGAGCGCTTTCAGAAGCAACACATTGCAATGCAACTTGAACCTATGATCTGACCACGAGGACAGGAGAGGCGGTGGCGGACTGAAGTGGCCGTGTCAGACATCTTTTCCGTGTACATGATGGACTAGCAGGCCACCTTCCACAGGATGTTCTCGCATGGCACCAGTTTCTGCGATTCAGCGCAGCCAAAGAGCAGGAGGAAAAGAAAAGACTTTAGCATTCTCCTCTTTTCACCCTTACCAGTAGAACATTTCTCAAGGTGAATATGTGAGACTGAGGAACGAGGTGGCCGATGATTCCTAATTTGGTACGATGTAATAAAGGCAAATGCACTATTCTCCCACCGGTCATTTGGGCAATGAGAAGAGATGATTGCTATCGCTTATGATTGCTGGCGATTGCTCCTTTTTTGTCTCGTTTGAGATCGGAGAATGGGGCGCAAGCTAATTAGACGCACTAACGGAGTAACTTGCTTGCGAAAAACGTCATTAGTCATTAGTATTGATTGTCAAAAGCGGTATGATGCGGCGATAAAAAGATGCATGCTCTTTTGGGAGACAAGGCCCGGAGGGGGGGCCCGGACCAAACCAAGCCCAAAAATGCATACTCAGCCCCACCACCAAATAACAAAACAAATCCGCCCAAGATGCGCGCCTCAATAATAAGTAAGCAATTCAACCAAGATCCCCAGCAAACACCAAATTAAGCGAATAAAAACAAATTATGATTAATTAAACATCAAATATATATAAATAAAAATAATAAATGCAAAAAATTCTATTATCAACTTCAATATATCACCATAGACTACATCCAAAATTCAACATTTCATTAAAAACCATCATTTATGATTTCAAATTTTAAACATCAAAATTTAGATTTTTGCCATAAACTAGAAATAACAAATATTTCGAAATTCCTTTCCACTTCAAGATAGCACCTCGACGACTACCTGCCAAAAATCAGCCAATTTCTTAAAAACCATGATTTATGAATTTTCTACTTTGAAACATCAAAAAATTGAGTTTGGGCAAAAATCGAAAAATTACGTCAAGCCCAAAAAATGGCCTGAGATATCACCCAGCGACTTTCATCAAAAAAGCAGCCAATTTCGTTGAAAAACCAGTGATTTATGAATTTTCTTCTTGAAACATCAAAAATTTGTTTTGGGCGAAAAACGCAAAATTACGTCAAGCGCAAAAAAAGGCCTGGAGATACCACCCAAGCAGACTTTCATGCAAAAAATCAGCCAATTTCGTTGAAAAACCGCGGAGTACGGGTCCCGGACAGACATATATATATCTTATATAATACGGGTGATGCCATTTTAGGGGGGTACCTCGGGTGGCATGGTTTCTAAGTCTATCAAGGCATATGATAGCATTTTGATAATCTCAAAGTGTGGAAAAATATGCTTTACGTCCTCGCGATTTTTCCTTAAAAACAAATTATGATTGAAAACGTCTGAATTTTCCATTTTTCCCCTTTTTTAACTTTACTCCTTTGTAGCTCATTCAATTCTTAACTTTTCTGTCGGACTTTTTTTTAAATTCAAGCAAAACAATTATGTTTAAGACCTTTAATTTACTTTTTCACTTTTTTGAAATTAAAATATTGAAAAATGCCAATGAGTAAAGTCAATTTTCGCGATTTTGGCCCTACTCAGTGAGCTGATGTTGCAAGATATTCATTAGTAGGGATATGCAGAAGTTTTACGCCAGAGTCACTTGACTGTATGAGATACTTACAGCCAATGATCTTTTAATTTCAATTTCTGTCAGGAGGTTCCAAAACGGGGAACTAAATCACTGATCTTCCTGAGATGAATTAAATTAAATTTTTTCAGCAATGATTCTTGATCAACAACACCTGTCATTGATTTGAAGAGAGATAAAAAGAAACTAAGATTATGCTGTGAAGGAGGAAAAGTGTGGCCGCGCGAAGCGCGGCCACCCTATATCTAGTATATATATATTGCGGACAGACGACACAAAAATAGTGTAACTCTAAGCTGCCTGCCGCCCGCCGCTTCGGCAGGCGCAGAGCTCCTCCGCCTCCGGCACGGGTGCTACGGCCCCCCTTCCCTACACTCCAGCCAGCTCCTCCGGGCCTCCGCACCATGCCCTCCGGCCTCCGGAACTCTGACTCCCTTCCCTCCGCGGCAGCGCCTCGCCGCGCAAAAATCACGGAATTGATCTTCCAATGAAACTTATTTGTTCCGCAGTGCTTTTTGTGAGACTTTAGAAGGAAAAGATTGAGGTGCATTTAAATTTTTGTTCCGGGCGAGTGGCCGAGTGTCTAAATGCCTTTGCAGAATGTTCCCCCCCTATGGGGGGGGGCCACATCGATGCAGCCCCCCTTATAGAGGGGGCCACACCGGGCAGCCCCAGGGGGGGGCCAGGAGCACCCCCCCGAGGGGGCCACATCGATGCAGCCCCCTCTATGGGGGGGGGCACATCCAGCGACAAAGTTTTCATTAAGTGTTCTTGCTTGCCAGGGCCTTGAAAGCGGTTTGGTGCTCTTGTGGACTGAGAAAACGAAGGGGATCTTCTCGCAGTCCACCTTAAGTAGCGATAGAGCCAGCTGATGCCGTATTCCAGAGATGACTGAGGGAGCCTCCGCTTCCTTTAAACACTCTGACTAAACTGAGACGCGTGGAAATTGAAGTGTCAGCCTTTAGGTCCAGTTCCTGCAGATGTTGGGATAGCGAAATTGAGCTTGCTGCCAGAAGATGGGGGAGTTTCTTCGAATAGCGAGCTTCTTTTCCGTTGGCAGCGCGCAGTGCGAGTAGAAGATCTTCACTTTTTCATCCCTTGTTCCTTCCTCCAGTCTCAGCAAGAGTGGGAGGTGACTCTGCAAACTCACTTCTTCTGAGACAGAGGACACTCCAATCGCTTTTATGAGTGCTGCTTGAAGTCCTCTTCTATGACGTTAGAAAGAGTGGGCTGCCGCACATCTACTTCTTCACCACACCCATTTCTTGTTGACGCTTTCCATGAGAAAAACCACAAAGCCTGCAGCCGAGCTTTCTTCATTACCCTCTACAAAGACACCCATTTCTTCAAGTTTTAACAGTCAGCCTTGAACAGTTCAACTCTCGAATTGCCCCTCTTCGCGCTCCCTCTCCTACATCTTTCAACAATTTCCATAATACCATACATCTTTACATTAATTTCGAAATTTCCTTTTCAATAGTTTGTCCGTTTGCTCTGTCTTGTTACGTTGCTTTTGACAAGTGCGACAAATGAGCTTTCATTCTGCACATCAATAGAACACCTTATAACACTTTAAATGAAAAACTTTTCAGCCTGATGTGGCCCACCCTATAGAGGGGGCTGCATCCGATGGCCCCCTCTATAGGGGGGCTGCATCCGATGGGCCCCCCCTATAGGGGGGTGAAACATGCCTCTTTTAGCCGTTTTCATCCCGTCTATATCGAAGTTATCGCATCGCCTGTTAGTACTTGAATCTACTCCAAGATAACAAGTGGGGCCATTTAATGTCTCTAATGTCTCAAAGTACTCCCAAACATGACTTACAAAAATATACATATTTACATTTATTTTTTAGCTTTAAAAGTGTTTTACCTCTATTATCACCTCTATTCAACCGCATCCGCTACCCATTTATAGAGTTACAAAATAATATATTAATTAAAGCTTTAAAATGTTTCTAGTCAAAGCAAATCAACCTTGACATTGATAATGCTTATTACGCCACTCTACCAAAGCTGCAACACTCCATATAGCATATAACTAACTATACAACAACACGTAACTAACTATAAAGCCAGTAAAAAATAATTATTTTAAAAAAAATTCTGAGTTTAAATTTCAGATATTAAAGAGAAGCATTTTAAGCTAATAAAATTTTTTTCAATATATATTTCAATTTTTTAATATATAATTTTTTTCAATATATATATTTTGGGGGGGGTGAAATTTTGGGGGGGGGGTGGAATTTGGGGGGGGGGTGAAATCTGGGGGAGGGGTGAAACCAAGGGCGGATTTAGGGGGGGGAAAAGGGGGCAAATGCCCCCCCCCCCGAACGGATTTCGGGGGGGGAATTCCCCCCCCGAAATTTCCAGGAAGGGGGAAAATTTCACCCTTTTAGATACATCTTGTCCAAAAAATTTTTCGCGCGCTTCGCGCGCACAGTCTAATCTAATCTTATTTAAAATTTTGACCCAAATTTTCCCCCCCGAACCAAAATCCTATATCCGCCCTTGGGTGAAACCCCTTTGGGGGGGTGAAACCTTTGGGGGGGGGGCTCCAGACATCAGCCGATGCATGCGCTTGGAATACTTAATTTTTTGACATTTCCATTAGAGATTCAAGTCAGGGAGGGAAACTCTCACGCCTTTTTACTTCATAGGCCATAAAACGTAGTGCATTGTCCGGTTTTAGTACTAATGTTAATTTTGACATCATTTTTCGAGGTTTAAAAAAGGGTGTTAATTTTGGGGTAACATTGAATTTGTCGTTAACGTGTGTATCTTTATCTAGTATAAAACCGAAATGATGTATGCACCTAAAAGTTAGCATAGCAAACCAGATAACTACTGCTGTAGTGTAGTCATAAAAGGTCTTTTTAATGATACAAAATGACGGAGCTTTGAGCTGGTTGCGAGGATAAAGGTGATAAATCCATAAGGAGGCTCATGGTGACTCTCTCAATCTCTAATCAGCTTTGGGTACCTCATTTTCTGACCAAGCTGGCATTCTTAGCGAGATTAGTCTTCTCCTTCCTTCTTTCCTTCACAACTCACCTCCATCCTTCCGTTCCAGCATGTCTCGCTTCTTCGCCTTCATGCTGCTCTTTCTCTTTGTCAGCCAGGTGAGGTTTTTCACTACAGTCTTTCCAGAAATAAAGCGTTTCTAATGTGAACAGGGCAATGCATTTGTGCCGAGAAGGGCGGATCTGTTGCTGGACGCATCCGAGATCTGGGACTCCATGCTTCAGTCACTATTGGAAAACTATGCCGTAACTTGTTTTCTTTTTTTTTAATTTCTTAACTTTTTAGGTTGCTTGTTTAGTTCATTGGAAATTGCAACTTTGACATAGCTGCACACAATGAAAAAATGTGTGCAGAGACAGGCGGTGAAAGCAGAGAAGACATGGCAGCCGATGCTGTGGCAGGACATCCTCGGCCGAGTGGCTGTAACACGTGGTTCTAGAGATTGATAGAGCCTGTCTTTGCCTATGCCTATCTCGAAGAAATATGGAGCTATTACAGATAATCCAAATTTTCGCAAAGATAAAACTGGAAGACAACCACAGTCTAATTCAAGGCTTAGCAAATCCAAACTTGCACTGGGTACATCAAACAAATTACTATATTGATCAAGAATTAGCCCATCAAATTGTAATTACGTAGTGATTTAAAAGAAATATATTAATCTCACTAAATCTAAAACCAGCTCTGGGTAAAAATAATATATTTCATTTGAGAATAATTGAAACATCTTGTGCAATGCGGGAAGAACTGGCCGATTAGCAGGGAAAGTTTGACCCAAAGAGCTCTCTGGCATTGGAGGGGGTAGGGAGTGCGGGTGGTATGGGGGTTGGAGGGCGAGGCGCGTGGGGTGGCCTCTTACCAGTCCTACTTCTTACCTGGGTTCAGGGGCGTCTCAGACGGCCACTAATCCCCAGCCTCCTTCTCTCTGCCCCCTCCAGTCCATGGAACATGGATATGGCCGCAGGTTGGAAGGCCAGACAATAGCCTCCTTCCCTCCCTTCCCCTACCTTCAACCCAGCCTCCCTCACAGAGCCCACACTCCGTCTGCCATGCATGAAGTGAGGAGGCAAGGGTGTAGTGGTGCACCCAGTTCCAGAAAAGGCTGATAATAGGCAAGGGGTGGACTGGTTTGGGTGGAGCCCGTTGGGTGACTTGTTTGGACAAGGATCATCGGGCTGCTCCTCTGCCCAGTTTTCCGGAGCGGAGGGAGATGCCGCTGCTTGATAGGCTGAGGATGCGCCCAAGGTTGCGCCGTTGGGAGATGGCGTCACGGTGAGATTGGGGAAGGAAGGATGGGCTTTCTGGCCGGGAGAGGCGAGGGATAATTGGTGCCCATTTTCCGGAGGCCAGTCGCCTCAGACGGGGATGAAGAGGCAGTGCGCCAGTTTCCGCGCCTTTTCTCGCTTTGAGGTCACCTGGGCTCAGGATTCTGCTATTTTATGTCCAGGCCAGCATTTTGGACCCAGTGCTCTATGGTGTTTAGTTTGTTGGCAGGCCTTTTTTTATTCAAGAATGCACAAAGGACATTATTCTTTATCAATTCTTAAAAGTACGTCGTATCAATTCCCGCAGGCAGTGCCAGATTGTGGCATTTCAGCGACGCTTCCTTTGGGCCTGTTCTTTCGCGTCAGCCGAAAAACCCTGACCCCCCTTTTATCACCGGAGAGAGAGGGCGAAGAAATACCTCAGCGGATCTCCTCCGCCCTGGAGTCAGACAGAGCGCAAAAAGGCCCCATCGCCAATCGCGGCCCTCTCTCGGCGCGTGCCTGGCTGGTGTTGGTGGGCATTGGAGGTAAGGGAGGGGTGGGGGTGCTGGTCGGTGAAAGAGACTTCCGATTGACCGGGAAGGACTCGCAGGGGACGGCATTTGCCTGGCCAGGTCATAGGCAATATCCCCACCCCGCCCTCAAACCCCGCCCTCCCTCCCTCCTCGCCCCAATCCCTCCCGTCCTCGCGCCTCTTTTGGACTCTGCAGGTCCCCCAGGAGGGCGCCATGCTCCCCCCACCAGCTGAATGCGTTCCGCTTCGCGTGGCTTTCCTCCACCCATGATCTGGTTGCGCTGCCTCTGGCATTGTCTGGCCTCCGAGGTCTCTCACCGGAGCGCCAGCAATTACTACGCCTCTCCTGAGACGCCCCGAGTTGTCCGGTTCTCTCTCCTCCCCCCGCGGCCTCAACCCCTCCGGCTCCATTGATGCAACAATTACAACTTCCCCCAGACCCCTTACAGCTGGAAAGGATGCTGGTGGCTAGCGGAAGTCCGTGCATCTCAAAAGGTAGCCAGACAGCGGAGGCCTCGGAGGAGGAGACTCAGGGGGACTCTGCCTTCGGATCCGAAGAGGCATCCAGCAACTGTCCCCTGGGCAGCTTCACTGCGGCCTCTGGTTGGCCTCAGGATGGCCCCGAGCTTAGTGAGAAGGGATGTTTTGAGAGGGGCTTGTGGAGGGAAAGAGGAGCTATGCGGAGAGTGCGAAGACGCTGCCGGCCAAGTTTCCCGCCCGCGCTGCCCCGCGCAACCTTGCCTTCACGCCCTTCACGCCCAAGGAAAAACAGGCTTGGCTGGCACAGCACAAGGTAAGGCTGCGGAACGCCTTCCTTCACAATCCATGCTTGACATTACTTAGAAAGCCACACTTTGCAGCCCAACTTGTTCACCCAGAAGTGCAATGTTTTAGGGTGATGATAAATTGAAACATGGGTAGAGCCAAGCGATGCGTGATTCGTAATGACATCAGTTTCTTTTCCACGAAATTGAAAGCTTTTAGGGTGAACGCGGATTTGTTCGCCTCTACGATCCGTTGTCCGGCCTCCGCTCCTCCGTCGTGGTCCCGCTCACCACTCACACCACCGCTGCCGACATATGGTCCCATTCTCCCTCATCATTACCCCAGCTGCAGCCAAAACCTTTCAGCGGCAAACTTGGCCTCGCTCCCCAGTCCCTGCATTTAGAAATCGGCGGCGAGAACCTTCGCCGTCTTCAGCCGGACGAAAAGCCACTTCACCTTCAAAACACATTTCTCGTACCATCCCCCTACCAAAACCGCTTCCCTAGTGTGCTGACGGGTGAAGCGTGGTTTGCAGACAAGCCTAGGCCTGGAGTCAGAGGCGCTTCAAGCTGAAGTAGGGGACGCCTTGTCGCTGGGCTTCCTTCTGCGCTTCTACGCAGGGCGTCCGGGGGGAGGCGGAGGGCTGGGCGAGGCTGGGGGGAGCAGTCTGCTTGGGCCACTGAGGGCCTACTGCCAGGTGAAGAGGGGCAGACAGTTCTTCCGCCACTGGGAGCGCCGCCTCGTCCAGCTGGCCGGCAACCGCCTCCTCATCTATCCTGGTTCATCCCATCTCTGCTGGCCTTGTGAAGAGGTGATTGGGGGATGGAAGGTCGGGATGAGCGGCGGTCGGCAGAAGCCATCTGTCTGGCCAGGGCCCGAGTGGAGGAGGTCCACCTGAAGAGCAAAGGTTGTCTGCCGTTGTGGTGTCGGGGCGAGGGTGAGATGGAAGGAAGGGAATGCAGGGCGGGTGATGAAGGTGACGCCGTATGGGAGTGTAGGAGGTGGAAGAAGCAGCGCAGCGGCCTATCTCTCCTTCGACTCCGTCTACGACCTCAACGCCTGGCTCGTCCACGCCGTCCGAGTAAGCCCCATTCCTCTTGCTTCCGTCATTTATATTACTTCCGCTCGCATCCTTCCCTTAGGTTTCAATGATATAAAAGTTTTCCTTCTTGTGCTAAGGACATAATTAGATTAACCCATAAGCTATGATTGTACAAATTGGAAAGCATATTCTGGCTAAATATAGAAGTGAATTGAAGTCAGCTGGGCGTATCCCACCGATCGGAGACCTGAGTGGACTGGCCTTGGAGTCGGTGCCAGAGCAGATCTTCTGCCCCGACAACCGCCACCAGCTCACCGCTCTCAACCTACGCCGCAACGCCCTCGCCCTCAGCCCCATCCACGTCTTCCCCCCTTCTGCCCCGCCCAGAGGAGACAAAGCATCTTGTTTCCCCAGGGCGGGCGCAGTCTACGCGATCTCAGCCTCCTCTCCAGCCTCCGCTCCCTCAACCTCAGCGACAACCGTCTCCACACATTCCCCACCGCCCTGGCCGGCCTCCCCAACCTCGCCTCGCTTCAGCTGGCTGGAAATCAACTCCTCGAACTCCCTACCAGCCTCCCTCCCATGCCTTCGTTTGCCCAGAGATCTCATAAAGTTGCTCTTTGGGAGGATGCGATTTGACAGACTCCGCTCGCTCAATCTGGCCAACAACAGCCTCAGTTGGCTGCCCAGTGCCTTGGCCACCTGTGTCAGTTTGGCTGCCTTGGATCTCAGGCTAGTTCTTGTCAAGCAGGAAGGAAGGCATAGATTGATCGACTAAATGTTGCAGTTTCAACGCCTTCACGAGTGTGCCAGCAGTGCTAGGCCAGCTGCCTCAGCTGGAGCACTGGGAACTGACTGGAAACCAGCTGCAGGAACTGACCCCTGTTGGCCTGCTCACAGAGCCAAGCCTACCCCTGAGAACGGTCTTAATCCCAACATGTCCAGCCAAAACTAAACCAATAATTTTTGATTTTTATTTCAATTACCTTTTTGTTTCAGGCAAGGTTTTGGTTTTTGTTATACAAAATTGATGTTTTTGATTTTTTTTGCATCGAAATTTTAATATTGAATTGATCATGAGAGATTTTGTAGCTAGACCTAAGCTTGAACCCTCTGCTGGCTCCATTGGGGATTCCGGGCGGAGCACTGGGTGGACTGTGTCGTCTGGACATTTCTAACGCTGGCACGCTGACAAGACTCGACCTCAGCATTCTTACTTCCCTACAGGTCCGCCTCTTTTTTCACAAGGACTCAGTCCTATAGCTTATCCGCTCATTCCAAACGAAAGAAGAGGGTTGATCACGGCAGTAAGGATAGATAGACAGAGCAAAAGGCATTGCATGCATCGCTATCAAATCGCTACCATCAAACTTCTGTTCTCTCGTTTTCCTCAAGCATTCTCATCTGTAGGAGCTGCGGGCGGAGTACTGTGAGTTGGAAACGCTGCTGCTGAATGGAACCGCCTTGCAGCTGGTGGAAGTGTCCCACAATCGTTGCCCTTTCAATCCCATTATTTCCCTGATTTGCGCTCATGGCCTCCATCGCCATTGCAGGCCTAGCCGCCATCGACATTTCGCCGCACCCTCGCCTCCTCACCGTCTTCCAGGCCAGAAAGTATCATCCGGCTTTTGCTTCACTCCTGGCCTGAGATGGCTCCCTGTCGCCAGGAACCGGCTCACCCGACTACCAGACTACTTCGGGGCTCTGAGCGGCCTGGACACGCTCAACATCGGCAGCAACAAGATGGCCGCTCTGCCGCCCAGGTGGGGAGAGTGGGAGGATTGGCGAGGAAAGGCTAAGAGAAGAGGCTGGCAGACTCCTGGGAGGAGAGTCAGGGCTGCGAGTGTTGGTGGCGGACCACAACGAGCTGATCAGTCTGCCGCCGCAGCTGGCAGCCTACAGCCTCGAGGTCCTCGACCTCCATCACAATCGCATCGCTGCCCTGCCGCCGGACGCCCTTTTCGCCCTCGCCAAGTTGGCTGCTTCATTGGGCCACTACTTTCATTCCTCCCATCACGCTGAGAAAGCCCTGCAGATTGCGGGTGCTGAATGTGGCACAAAATTTGCTGAGCGAGTTCCCAGCAGTGCCGAGTGGCTACAGCCGCCTCACCCATCTTATCCTGGCCGGGAACAACCTCTCCGACGCTGCACTACCAAATATTCTCGCTGCTCCCCGCCTTCGTCTTCTCGACCTCGCCTACAATCACTTCACTCACCTGCCCCAACAGTTCTGCTCTTATTCTCGCCTGCCCCCTGACGGCCCATTGCTTCCTGAGCAATTCTGAAACATAAATTCTGAACTACTCATGAGCAAGAGAAGGCTGCCCTTATTAGGCTGGTGCTGTGCCTGGAAGCGTTGGAGGACGTGAACGTGAGCGGGAATCGACTGAGTAGCCTCCCCGAGGCCCTCGCCCGCCTTCGCCACCTAGCTCATCTACGAGCTCACTCCAATCGCATCACTGCCCTACCCGATTTCTCCTCCTCACCTGCCCTCAAAGTTCACTCCCCCCACACCCCCCATCAATCCAACCACCTTCTCCTTCCCAACAGGTGCTGGATGTCGGGGGCAACTGCCTAGCCGGGCTTTTCCCCAGCCAGTTGCTGGGCCCCGGCCTCCAACAACTGGACCTATCCTGCAACCCTGGGTGCTTCTTCGTCAACTTTTCCTTTCGGCAAGACAAGGGTAAGAAAAGGCTCCTGCTTCTAGACTGGCGCCAGAGCCTCGTCTACTGCACGGCTTCCGAAGCACGCAGCGCGTCGTCTCCCTCGTCCAGTGCGGACGCCTGGCAGCTGGCCAATCCCCGCGGCCGTCCAATTCCTGGGCCGTAGGCTTCAGCGAATCCGCTGGAGATCGAAATCGGTGCCCTCTTCGCCTATGCACTCTGCACAACTCGCTCCACGAACGGAGTTTTCTTGGCAGTCTATGCATCAGTCAGATTCGTCGGCCGCAGTTCGCCCACGGAGGCTCCTCCCTCTTCGGCCTCGTGGACGGGGGTCTGAACGGTCAACTACCGGGCCATCTCCAGCTCGCACTCCCCAGCACCCTGGCCGATGTCCTGGATGCTAGGTTTTTCGATTAGAAACACGGAAGTGAGCTAAGATGGAGTAGAAATGCTTGGGTGCAGGGGCAAGAAAGAAGGGAGTGACGAAGCAATGCGAGAGGCGATGCTGCGAGCGCATCTGGGCCTTGAGAGCCTGGGCCAAGGCCTGGGGGCCTCTCTTGCACTGGCACAGCTCACCAGCACCGCCAGCCAGCCCAATGCACCCATTCTGTTTGAAGTTTTTGCGCGGCCGAAGGCCGCCTGCCGCGGAGGGCAGGGCAGTCAGAGCTCCGTAGGCCGGAGGGCATGGGTGCGGAGGCCCCGGAGCGTAGCCTAGCATGCGAAGCATGCTAGGCGAAGCGTAGGGGCCGTAGCACCCGTGCCCGGAGGCCGGAGGAGCTCTGGCGCCCTGCCCGAAGCGGCGGGCGGCCAAGGCCAGCTTAACCAGTTACCTCATTTTTGCGTCCGTCTTTCCGCATATCTTATATAATACGGGTGATGGCATTTTAGGAGGGTGCCTCGGGAGGACTGGATTCACCACTTATCTCAGCACATGATAGCTCAATGAATAGGTCTCAGCGAGTTATGCAAGTGATATTTTCTGCACTCTGCTCCGATAACAATGAATACAAAAAATGATCGAAAATGTGTGCGATTTTGACATTTTTGGGGTATTTTTAACTTTGAAGCTTCATAGTTCTGCGAGTTTTTAACTTTTTCTGTTAGATTTTTTTTTTTAATTTTGGCCCAACATTACTTCTTGCGATTATCAACTGTAGTTTATGGACTTTTACATCAGCTGAATTTTAAAAATGAGTTTGAGTAAAGCCAATTTTCGCGATTTTGCCCTACCCAGTGAGCTGATGTTTCAAGAAATTGATTAGTTAGGATATACAGGTGTTTAATTCGGAGGTCACATTGACTGCATGCGATTATTACACTCACTGATCCATTTTGCTGTTCTGATCAGCGAAGCTTCCATAACTGGTGGATCTTTTATTGCTGATCTTTGATAAGCAGTAGAATTAATTACTTTTCTGCTTGTCACCAATCATTGGGTGGAATATTGTAAGTCTCAAGAAATGAAAATAAAATAAGGTTATGATAAGTGATGTGAAGCATGAAACGTGTGGCCGCGCGAAGCGCGGCCACAGACCCATATTACTAGTATATATATATATGTGTGTCCGAGGCCCGTACTCCTCGGTTTTTCAACGAAAATGGCTGATTTTTTGCATGAAGGTCCGTCTAGGCGGTGCCTCGGGACCATTTTTGGCGCTTGGCGTAATTTTTTGAATTTCGCCCAAAACTCAATTTTTTGATGTTTCAAAATACGAAAAATCATAAATCACTGGTTTTTCAATGAAATTTGCTGAATTTTTGCAGGTACTTCCGGCAAAGTAATATCTTGAAGCTGGCAAAAGGAATTTTTGAAATATTTGTTCTTTATCGATTTATTGTCAAAAACCCAAAATCTTGATGTTTCGAAAATTTGAACATGCATAAGTCTATGGTTTTTCAATGAAATTAGCTGATTTGTGGAGTGTACGTCCGAAATAGTAATGTCTTGAAGCTGGTAAGAGAAATATTTGAAATTTTTAGTATTGCTCTATTTATGGTCAATAACCAAAAATTTTGATGTTTCAAAAATTTGAACATGAATAATTCATGGTTTTTTATTGAGATCGGTTGAATTTTGCCATGAATTTTCATATAGGTGGTGTCTTGGGGTGAGGCCGCGCATCTTGGCAACAGCCGAGAACACCTTGTTTGACATTGGGTAGTTTTGAAATGATGCTGATAAACTGGTGGGCAGGTTGAGCGTGGCCAACATGGGGAGTGTGGAGGTGGTGCTGTGCCGGGGCGGTAAGAGCCTGGTGCTCAGTCGCAGTCACTCAGCCCTCAGCCTCTCTCCCAATTGCAATGAGTACCGACGCATCCGACAGGCACATGCCATTCTCACTAAGGTTGCCTTCATCACCAGTTTATGTTTCATGCCTCTAAACGTTTTACCTATTAGCGATATCTGTACTCTTTGTGCTGCGCCCAATGAATTGAGAAATGCAGAAAGGTGAAGTGAATGGGGCAACGGGGTGCACTCGACAGCTGGGCTTAGCTTTTCTGCATCCGATTTCGGTGCCCAACCCTCGCACTGTTACGCTCACCCTACGCCCGCCGGAGGACGAGTTTCTCCTCATAGCTTCAAGGTCCCTCAAACTTTCACTTGCAGTGAGATAAATAGTAAACCGGATCTTGAAAGACGCAAAATGAGTGAGATGTAATAATATGATGAGTTGATAGGGGCCTGTGGGAGAAGATGAGCCACCAGGAGGCGGTGAAACGTGCCCGATTCATCGCCGATCCCATCGCTGCCGCCAAACACCTCCAAGTACCTGCTCTCCGCTTTCCTCACACCAGCTATCGTTACGCCCTGGAATTTGCAGGACATGGCCAGGAGCTATGGGCAGCAGGAGAACCTCAGCATTATTCTGCTACGCTTTGCCTTCCCAAACGGCGTTGCCATCTCACCCTCTGACAGCCCACCCCCGTCTCTTCCGCTCACCAAGTTAGCCTTCTTATTCGCCTACACTGGTTCTTTACCATGGCTTTTGTCAGGCCGCCCTGGCAACCGTCCTCAGTGCAGGCGGACACAACGATCCCAGTGGCCTTGTCTGCCGTCAACTTGACCACTGGTTTACTTCATGCGGGGAGCCTCAATTGAAGGTGAGATTGGAAGGAGAATGCTTTGAAGGTTCCGTGGATACACTGTCGGAGGCGGAGGTGCGTAGTGTGCCGGAGGGAGCAGAGAAGGCCGCGGCCGAGGATCAGCCCAACTACTACTTCGACTACAAGCGGAAGTTTCTGAGGGAGGGGTGGGTTGAGGCAGAGTGGAGGGGGAGAGTTTGGCAGGCTGAAGGAGATGATGGCCTGGGAGTTGTCGTCGGAGGAGGAGGACTCCGATGCTACCTCCCTCTACTCTGAGCCCGCCCTCCCGCCACCGCCCCCCACGCTCAACGGCCTCAGCCACACGAGACGCCCTTGGTTTCATTCGGTATGTTTACTTTCAGGCCCCTCACTTTTCAAGACACTAAATTAGGGGTCCATGTCGAACCGTGACCATCAGACCATAAAGACCATAAAGACCATAACCATGACCATAAAGACCATAAAAAACCGTGACCATCAGTGACCATAAGCAAAATTTTCAACTTCAAATCAACATAGCGCATTGAATATTGAAGTTTTGTTGGCGTAATTAGCATGAAAAGTTGAGGAAAATAGTTGGTTTTTGGACCCAGGTGGAAATTTGGATTTTTATGCATTTTCAGATGTACTAGGATGATTTGAATGTTGGAATTTTGTAAAATTTCAGTTTTTTTATGGTCTTTATGGTCATGGTTATGGTCACGGTTTTAGAAAAAAATCATGACCATAAGAAAAAATTTTTGGCCTTATGGTCCCGGTTTTTTTGAAAACCATGACCATAAAAAATTTCTTAAGAATGGGTTTGAAAAACATCACTTAGTTGAGCAATTACTATTTGTAGGGGATTAATAATCTTTAGAGTCTTATGGACACGTTTTGAAAAGGCAGACATGCCTAAAAGCGTCTAGTATAGAATTTGGCACATTTTTTTCTTTTTTTTCTTTTTATTTCTTTACAGAATACAAAGAAATATTATGAAATATTAATATTATGTGCTTGTGTTATTTATTAATATTATATTACGTATTTTTGTAAGGTTCATTTTTAGAGAAAGCACCAATATCGCTACTACCCTGAGGTTGATTTATAGCAAAATATTTTCTGGTCATGATTTCGCATGCAAAACCATGACCATAAAACAGCATGTCCATGTATGTGCTCAAAAATATGCATTATTGGCCTTATAATGCATGCCATGGGCATAAGCAATACACATGCATGCCTTCAATTCAATTGAAGGGCATATTAGACTCAATACAGAAAACCTTGTTCAGAATTGCACAGGCTTAATATCTAGTACTGTGTACTAGATGGTGCTAAGCTTATGGACCATGCGTATGCATGACGCCATAATGTCAAATAGTGTTCTTCATATAATAATTAACCTTAGACTAGATCACATGCATCGTTTAAATCAGTTAAACTCAACGCTGAGGTTGATATATAGCAAAATATTTTATGGTCACGATTTCACATGCAAAACCATGACCATAAAACTGCATGTCCATGTATGCACCCAAAAAATGCATTATAGGCCGTATAATGCATGCCATGGGCATAAGCAATGCACATGCATGCCTTCAATTCAATTGAAGGGCATATTAGACTCAATACAGAAAACCATGTTCAGAATTGCACAGGCTTAATTTCATACTGTGTACTAGATGTTGCTAAGCTTCTGGACTATGCCTGTGCATTATGCCCTAATGTGACATAGTGTTCTGCACATCACTATTGACCTTAGACTAGATCACATGCATCATATAAAGACAGATAAACTCAACAATGAGGTTATATTGACCAAAATATTTTATGGTCACGATTTCACATGCAAAACTGTGACCATAAAACTGAATCACACTGTATGTACTCAAAAATGTGCGTAATTGGCCAGATAATGCATGCCATGGGCATAAGCAATGCACATGCATGCCAAAGATTCATTAGGAAGTCACCTAATAGTCATGACAGAAATGCATGTTCAGAATTGCACAGGCTCAATTTCATACTGTGCATTAGATGTTGCTAAGCTTCTGGACTATGCCTGTGCATGATGCCCTAATGTGACATAGTGTTCTGCACATCACTGTTGACCTTAGACTAGATCACATGCATCATATAAAGCCAGATAAACTCAACTATGAGGTTATATTGAGCAAAATATTTTATGGTCATGATTTCACATGCAAAACCGTGACCATAAAACTGAATCACACTGTATGAACTCAAAAATGTGCAAAATTGGCCAGCTAATGCATGCCATGTGCAAGAGCAATGCACATGCCTGCATATACTTCAATTGGAGGGCATATTGGACTCATTGCGGAGAAGCATGTTCAAAATTGCACAAGCTTAATTTCACGTTTTGCACTAGATGTTGCTTTGCTTATGAACTATGCTTATGCATGGCACCATAGTGGCAAAATTGGTTCTTTATACCACAATCAGCATTACACTAGATCACATGCATCGTATGAAGGCAGTTGAACAACATCCTGTTTCAATATAATCAAAAAAAATTTATGGTCATGGTTTCCACCCAAAACCGTGACCATTAAGGAAAAAAATTTTTCTTATGGTCTTTATGGTCATGGTTATGGTCATGGTTTTAAAAAAAAACCGTGACCATAAAATTTTATGGTCAAGAGCAAATTTTTTAACATAACAACCCTGAATATGCATAAAACCATGCCATTCAACCTTGAGCCAAACAAGGCCGCCAGTCTTGTTTACCTGCACCTAAAACATAGATCAAAACATTGATATTGAACTCAAAAACTTGAAATAATGCCTTATGGTCACGGTTTTTTATGGTCTTTATGGTCATGGTTATGGTCTTTATGGTCTTATGGTCTTTATGGTCACGGTTCGACATGTTCGGCTAAATTAGATACATTTTATGCGACACAAAATAAGTTTCAATCAAAATAAACTTTTACGCCAAAGGTCAGACAATATGTTATCAGCAGTAACATGGGAAACATATAGTGGAACATTGGCGTAACTTGTAGAAAGCAGAATTGTTGGACACAGGAAGAGTCAGTGCACCTGGCGACAGATGCAGAGCTTCCATTGCCTCCGCCACCTCCCTCCGACTCTGTCTACACCGATTGTCATGCCTCGCTAGCCGACTGCCCCGACCTCCCCCCGCCGCCGCCTCCTGAGCCCCTCTACCAACTCCCTCTCTCCAGACACCAGCAGCCCCCAGAGCACCACTATGATCAGCCCATTCTACCCCGCTCCTCCTCTGTCCGCTTTGCCGACCAATCCCCTGCCCCCACAGCGCCCGCCAAGCCCCTTGCAACTGCCGTGGTTCGACCCAGCCAGGGCATCCTCAGGGCAGAGGTTGGCGGGCTGGTGGGTGGAGTGCGGCTGCGAAGTCAGCCGGTGCGGCCGCCCAAGGAAGAGGAGCGGCGGGAGAGTCGGGTGGACGAGATCACGGACTCACGCCTTCGTTTCCTCGTTGCTCGAGCTGAGATTGTTGCCAAGCTCAACCTGCCCCCGCCCAGGAGCTGAGGCGGATGATGTGAGGTGTGTTGAGAAGGAGTGGCAGATTCGCTAGATTTGACAGATTTTTGATGGCTTGTGGTAGCTTTATATGAAACAGTGCAGTTTTATGTTTTGGTTATGATGCGTTTTTTGTGTTTGTTTGGTTGAAAGAAGAGTTTAGAGCCCCAGTTTTTTTTCGGAAAAAATGGAGGAACAGTGGCCCAAAAGGGCAGAACTGTGGAACACAAATGGAACTAGGCGAGCATAGGAAGCTTGGCAAATTGGGCAAAAAATGGATCACAGATGTTTTGATGCAGATGAAACTAAAAAACCCATTGCACAGGTAGAAAAGTAGCGTTCCGATTGAGAAAAAAGCCCTAAGGCAGCAGAGCCAGAAAGCGGAACAGCCATCAAATGGGGCCTTCCCTAGTCAATGACCTAGCCGAAGATGCGGGAGAAGAGGGACTTGTTGGGGCCGGGGGGCTGAGGCTTGGGCGGGATGAAGGAGGAGGGCTGGGGCTGAGGGATGGACGGCTGGGGGATGAAGGGCTGGGGCACGAAGGGCTGTGGCTGGGGCTGAGGCACGAAGGGCTGGGGCTGAGGCTGGGGAATGAAGGGCTGGGGCTGGGGCTGAGGGATGAAGGGCTGGGGCTGAGGCTGAGGGACGAAGGGCTGGGGCTGGGGGTTGACGGGAGGGTTGGCGGCGGGCTGGGGTCGGAGGGGTCCGTAGGGGAGGGGCTGGGAGGGGTTGTTGAAGGCGGGGCTGCAGGGTCCAGCGTTGCACTTGCGCCAGTCCTCCAGCTCGGGGCAGAGCTCGCCGCCGCTGGCCGGCTTCGTCACGATGGTGCGGAGGCGCTGCTGGGAGCCGAAGCCGCAGGTGGCTGAGCAGGCGGACCACAGCGACCACTCCGTCACCTGCAGAAGGCAGTTGGGGGTGAGAGGGTGAGGAGGAGGGGAGAATGGAGGGAGGGACCTGGCAGTGGACCTCGCAGGAGGGCATCTGGCAGGGTCCCCACTCCTCCAGCTCGGGGCAGGCGGCGCCGTTGTAGGCAGGCTGTGTGAGGATGGAGCGGAGGCGCTGGCGCTGGCCTGAGCCGCAGGTGACGCTGCAGTCGCTCCACTGGCTCCACTGTGACACCACGCAGTCCACCGCGCACTCCCGGTTGTTGCAGTCCTCCGTCTCCGACAGGGCCCCGAAGTCGCAGCTCACCCCACCATAGGCACCCTTCAAAGGCAGAGGGAGGGTGAGAAGGAGGGAGGGTAGGAGGAGGGAAGTGTGAGGGAACCTCAGTGACGATGCCACGGGAGCGAGAGCGAGAAGCTTGGCCGCAGGGCGGGCACTGGCTCCAGGCCGTCCACTGGTCGTAGGCGCAGTTCTGGGGGCAGAAGCCGGAGTCGCAGACGGCCCACTCCTCAGCCGGGGGGCACTGCTTGCCGCCGTTCTTGGGCTGGACGAGGGCGAAGCGGGTGCGGGAGCGGGAGCCCTGGCCGCAGCTGGCGGAGCAGGCCGTCCACTGAGACCAGTCGCTCATCTGGCAGTCCACCGCGCAGCTCCCCTGGTTGCACGTCTCCCACTGCTCCGCAGGGCCGCACGCGAGACCGCCATAGGCTGCCTGGACCTGGAAAGGAAAGGAAAAGGCTTGTGGTGGAATGGTGAGAGGGAGGGAGAGAGGGGAGGAGAGTGAGAGAGGGGGAGGACGAACGATGATCTGACGAAGGCGCTGGCGGCGTCCCTCACCGCAGGAGGCAGAGCAGTCGCTCCACTGGCTCCAGGGGGTCATCTCGCAGTTGACGGGGCAGGGCTGGATGTTGCACACCTCCGACTGGCTCAGCTCCTGGAAGTCGCAGGACTGCCCGCCGAACGCCGCCTTAAATCAACCAAACTTGAGGAGTGAAGATAGGGTGAGGGGTGAAGGGAGATGAGGGTAACCTGGGTGATGATGGAGCGGGAGCGGGTGCGAGAAGCCTGGCCGCAGGATGGGCACTGGCTCCACTCGTTCCACTGGCTGATCTCGCAGTCGCGGGGGCACTCCCGGTCCTTGCACGCCTCCCACTCCTCCAGGGGACCGCAGGCCAGTCCACCGTAGGCTGCCTCCACCTGCAGAAGAGCAAGGGAGGGGTAAGGAGAAGGAAGGATGAGGGAGGAGAGAGAGGGGGAGTAACCAGAACGGAGCGGATGCGCTGGCGCTGTCCATCGCCGCAGTTGGCAGAGCAGTCGGACCAGAGAGACCAGGGGGTCATCTGGCAGTGGACGGGGCAGGGCTGGGCAGAGCAGTCCTCCCACTCCTCCAGGGGGCCGCAGGCGAGGCCACCGTAGGCTGCCTGGACGAGGATGGAGCGAAGGCGTTGGCGCTGGCCCTGGCCGCAGGTGGCACTGCAGTCGCTCCACTGGGAGTAGGGCGTCATCTGGCAGTCCACTGGGCAGGGGGTCTCATTGCAGAACTGAAAACAGGGTGAGGTTGGAGGCTAGGGGTTTAGGGGATGGGGAGGGGAGGGGAGGGAAACCTCAGTCTCCTCGGTGTTGAGGCAGGGGCGGCCACCGTTGAAGGGCTGGGCGATGATGGATCGGAAGCGAGAGCGCTGTCCAGAGCCGCAGGTGGCCGTACACTGCTGCCACTGGGACCACTCAGCCATCTGGCAGTCACGCGGGGGACAAGGCGGGCCCTGGAATGAGGGATGGGAGTGGAAGAGGAAAGATGAGGAAAAGAGGGGGTGTGAACCTGACACTGACGGAGCTCCTGAAGCTGGGCAGGGTCGCATCGGATGCCGTTGCCCTCGCCGTCCTTGAGGATGGTGCGGGTGCGGCTGATGTAGGCTGTCTGGTCGCACTGGGCGTTGCACGGGGTCCACTCGCTCCACTCCTGGTACAAGCAGTCGCCTGACAAACCAACTTCCTTCCCTACTAGGCAAAGAAAAGAAGGGGAAAAGGAGGAGAGCAAACGGTGGACGGGCTTGAAGTAGTGGCTGGCGAAGGAGGGCTGGGGCTGGAAGGGCGAGGGTCGTGGGAGGCGATTGGAGACTGGAGGAGCGGGGAAGGAGGGTTGAGGTGCAGGAGCGGGGAAGAAGGGCTGAGGCGCAGGGGCGGGCAGGGGGGCAGGGAAGGCGGGCTGGGGGAACTTGTTGGGTCCGGGCGGCGGGGGCTTGGGGAAGGCAGGCTGGAAGGGTGGACTGGCGAAGGGTGGCTGGGGGTCGACCTTGATGACGAACTTGGGCTGGACGACGCCGACCACGAAGGCCAAGGCGAGGAGAGCGAGACGCTGCATCAGGACGACGAGGTAGAAGACTGGGAGGCTAGGAGAGGCTGGTCCGCTGCTGCTGAGGAAGGGGATGTGACGAAGGGATGGGGGGAAATGGTGCTGGACTGGCCGCGGAGGGGCCTTAAGTAGGGCCTGGGAGGGGTAAAAAGGGTGCGAGGAGCCATTTCAGAGAGTGCAAAGGGCGCGAGGAGGGGACAGGAGGCTCACGAGGCGGAGGCGTCGCCAGCCTGAAGAGCAAGGCAGATTTGGGCCTCGTCTGTCTGTCCACGAGGTGGCGTGATGTCTTGCCTGTTGGCATTCTCCTGGGCCAGACTTGCCCCTCTGTGTGCGCAAGCCTATGCGAGAAGGCTATTTCTGGGAATTGGTTAGAAACGACGGTGAAGATGACAAAAACATGCATTTGCTCATCCTTTCAAGAGTGTGGAAAAGCAGCAGTTGATAGAGAAACACATATCTAGAAGTAAAAAGGCAAAGGTAAAAAGGCACTTCCTTGCGTTCACTACATCACTTTTACGTTTTTGAATCCCTCTGATACGTTCAATCGGTTCATAAATCATGTTTCTCAGCAGTTTTGGTTCGGATATCGCCTTTTCCCTACCTTTCTGTCGTGCTTTGTTGATATGCTTGGAGAGTGTATGCTTGAGCAGGTGTGGCATGATGAGGCAATAGAGAGATGAGGAGATGACACGGCTCCCTTGCATGCACCTGTCCTATTGTCGTGTTCCGGCTGTCTACACGCAGAAGGCTGCCTTGGGCCCGCATAAAAGCCCCTGCACTCTCCTGCTACTCCACTCTACCTCCGCTCTCTTCCAAAGGTCCAGCCATCGTCATGAAGATTTGTTTAGGTGGAGCAGGAGTGTGTCTTTGAGGCACAGAAAGGATGGGTGTGTTCCTGATACTGGCTGTCCTGGTGGGCTCCGCGGCGGCGGGTGTGATGAACCCGTGGGAGAAGTTCGGGAAGCCGGCGATGAACATGATGAAGACCAAGTACGGCAACAACCCCGACATGTGTCACACCCAGGTCTCCCCTCCCTCCTAACCACCACTGCACATCCACTGCTCCACGCACTACTGCAGATCAATGGCTGCACCATGGCCTTCGACGGTTTCTGGGCGGGTTGCGGGTGGAAGAACCCTCTGAAGGGCTTCTCCTTCCTGGAAGCTTGCAATGTTCCCTTCCCCTGCCCTACATATGGCCAGAGATGAGCTATCCTTTGCGCAGGGCCACGACAAGTGCTACATGAAGTGCGGCGATACGCAGAAGTGCAACGATAAATTCTACAAGGACCTCATGAAGGCCTGTGTGAAGGACTGTGGAGACCATCGGTTGCCCATCATCACATTTCTTCACATCTCTTCATCCCACCTCTTCACCCTTGTGCAGCGCGGGTTGCGAGAAGATGGCCGGTGTCTACAAGAGCGCCGTGGACGGAGGCGGCAAGTCCTGCAGTGGCTGCGCCGAACCCTACGACCCTGACGTTTCCCACTCCTCCAAGCTTTCCTGCTCTATTCTCTTGATTTATTCCAGGCTTAAATCTCCTCCACTGCCTGCCGTTGGACCATCCAAACTATAGCATCGACATCGAACCCTTCCTGATACCATTCAGTAGCAGAATTCATTTTTATGCCAATTTTGAACAACTCAATAACTGAACTGAACTCTGTGGAGAGACGACTTTGAAACACAAAAGTAAGAAACTGCAGATGGGCAAAAGAAGACTTTTTGTAAATAAACTGTTTATGTTTAACTTGCTGCTCCTCCTAATCATCTATTTCGTTCTTCTTCATTCAAAATTTTATGCGCTTTTTGTTGTAGCTCGCTATTAGAAACAAAATTGTATCATCAAATTTTAATTGGTGAATGTCGCAGTGGAAGAGAGTTGGTGAAGACGTAAAACTGCGCAAATGAGTTGAACCTATATGCCTTCCTTCTCCATCCAGTGCAATTGCTCAAAGAACCACTCAGGCTCTTCCCCTTCCTTCCGCTCCTTTCTGCTGACAAACCAGTCCTCAAACACACTTTAGCAACACAACCCTGTCAGCATGTAGACTCTAACCGTTACTCCGAGCTAAAGCCCGCCTGTAGATCTGCGCAAAGGCTCCGGATATCCTGCGAGCGACTGTCAGCGTGGAGTAGAAACGATGATTTTTAGAAAAGTAATACGCCTCAGGCCTTTATTGACGTTTTTTGTTCCGAGAATGGGCAACGCGTGTGGCACACCTGGGGAAGAATTGGTGCTGTGCAAAGCGTCCGACGTTCCTTTCGGAGGGTTAATAACTCTTTTAGTCAATCATATTTTATTTTAACATTAAGATTCATTCACATTTTTCTCTATGTGGTAATACGCCGTGTCCCGCCCGGCTGATGACATAAATCATGAAGCCACTGACCGAGGTTTTACAGAATCGCTAAGAATTAAAACTAGTGAATTATCGCTCACAATTCAAATTAATGAGCCCCATGATGGCTGATTCATTCTGGATTGAAATTGTCCCAATTTATAATTGAAATAGCAATTCTAGATGATACCTTATTGAAGATGATTTAGGATGCGAAAGGTGAGAAAAGATTGCAAACAGCTAGCCGTCGTGTAATGCAGGATGAAGGAGATAAGCGGTGAAGCGGGAAGTCTGCTCCTGGTCCACGATGCAGAGGGCTTCCATGCAGTGGGCAACAAATGCAGCCACTACGGGGCACGTCTGGTCACCGGCTCCCTGTGCACCGTGTCTCAGCGTTTGCGCTGTCCTTGGCACGGCGCTGCTTTCTCCTACACCAGCGGAGACATCGAAGACTTCCCCGGCCTAGACTCCCTCCCAAAGTACCAGGTACCCAACACCACTCTTCCATATGCCCTGCTTTTCTAGTCACTTACCAACTAAACGGATACGAAACTTAGGTGTAGGCCTTGACTGAAGCTTAAGCTTTGAGTAATCTTCAGATTTGGTGCTAGCCTATCTCCTCATTCTTTTGGAATTCCGTCCTCTGCTATTGGAAGCGGTCTCGTGGATAGTATAAGAAAAATGCAGGTGCGACAAAAGGGCGATGACATCGTGCTGCAACTGCCGAAAGACGCAGAGAAACCACTGCCGGACAAGCGCGTCAAAGGTTGCCCAGAGAGACAAGTTATGATGAAAAGGAAGGGGAAAGAAAGGATGATGGGAAGGCGTGGGGAAGCGGACGGGAGTGGAGCAGGGCGCGGTGGTGATCGTGGGGGGTGGGGCAGGTGGCCTGAGCGCTGCTGAAGCTCTGCGTCAGGAAGGCTACGCCGGCCCCGTCACTATACTCTCTGCCGAAGCAGCCCTCCCCTACGATCGAATCAAACTCAGCAAGGTTATCCCAATAATAGCTGAGTATTTAACAAATGAATTGTCCATTTCTAGCAAAAAATACAAGCGAATTTCAATAGCTGCTGATAGTTGGACGAAATTGAGGAGGCTTTTTGCAGATTCCTGATGCGCAGGCAGAAAGTATTCAGCTGCGCAGCCCAGAAGTGCTGGCCAAACTGGACATCGAGGTCAGGAAGAATGCAGAGGCTAGTTCCTCCTCTCTTCCTGTCGCAAGAAGAGCGCAGCTTGGTTCGCTAGGTTGTGGCATTGAACATAGATAAAAAGTGCGTCAAAACGGCCGACGGCAACTCCGTCAACTACGACAAACTGGTCATCGCAACCGGCGGCAAACCGCGTCAGCTCCAATGCCAAGGTTCAGCTCTATAGCTGCAACCCAGCTATCGAGGCATCAGCTCGGAATTGAAGGGTTGGAAGAGTACAAAGGCTCGGTGCACTATCTTCGAAGCCCAGAAGATGGACAGCGGATTGCGAAGACATGCGTGAGCGAGGAGGCAGAAGTCCTCATCGTCGGCTCTGGCTTCATCGGCGTCGAGCTGGCTGCCTTCCTGGCCGGCAAGGCCAAAAACGCACTACTTTCATGCCTTTCCCAGCAAGGAACTAGGCAAAGGCTGCCATTGCAGATTCGAGTCCTCAACCGCAGTCAGGAACCGCCTCTCAGCCCCGTCTTCGGTCAGGAGATTGGAGAGCGAGTGAAGCAGGTACATATATTGTACATGATTGATTTCCATGATTCCAGGGCAATAATTATAATCAATCTGTTCAAACAGCTCCAAAGAAAAACGACTATTGCCTGAAAGAGAAGGGAATATTGCAGATGCTGGTGGAAAAGGGCGTAGAGTTTGAAAGGGGTAGCGTGGCAGAGCTGAAGGGCGACGGGAAGGGCCAACTGAGCAGTGCCCTCTTGGACAATGGCCAGGAGATCCCGGCCAGCGCTGTTTTGGTTGCCATCGGTCCATTGCTCTCTCTGCCCGCTTCTCTGCCCGCTTTCATGAGGCTAAGAGTGCAGGCGTAGAAGCGGGCCTGGACTGGGTCCCAGGTGAGCTGGCAAGGAGTGGTGGAGGTCAGCTGGTGGTGGATGGGGAGATGCGAACGAGTGTGCCGGGTGTCTGGGCTGTGGGTGACATCGCTGCCTTTCCGCTCAATCACCCGCTCTTCCCTCCCCAGCCCGTCAATGTCCAGCACTGGCAAATGGCCCTCAAGCAAGGTCTCTCTTCTATCAGACTCGTTGTTGGGGTGCGGCAGGTGAGCTGGCAAGGAGTGGTGGAGGTCAGCTGGTGGTGGATTGGGAGATGCGAACGAGTGTGCCGGGTGTCTGGGCTTGGGTGACTCGCTGCCTTTCCGCTCAATCACCCGCTCTTCCCTCCCCAGCCCGTCAATGTCCAGCACTGGCAAATGGCCCTCAAGCAAGGTCTCTCTTCTATCAGACTCGTTGTTGGGGTGCGGCAGGTGAGCTGGCAAGGAGTGGTGGAGGTCAGCTGGTGGTGGATTGGGAGATGCGAACGAGTGTGCCGGGTGTCTGGGCTGTGGGTGACATCGCTGCCTTTCCGCTCAATCACCCGCTCTTCCCTCCCCAGCCCGTCAATGTCCAGCGCTGGCAAATGGCCCTCAAGCAAGGTCTCTCTTCTATCAGACTCGTTGTTGGGGTGCGGCAGGTGAGCTGGCAAGGAGTGGTGGAGGTCAGCTGGTGGTGGATGGGGAGATGCGAACGAGTGTGCCGGGTGTCTGGGCTGTGGGTGACATCGCTGCCTTTCCGCTCAATTACCCGCTCTTCCCTCCCCAGCCCGTCAATGTCCAGCACTGGCAAATGGCCCTCAAGCAAGGTCTCTCTTCTATCAGACTCGTTGTTGGGGTGCGGCAGGTGAGCTGGCAAGGAGTGGTGGAGGTCAGCTGGTGGTGGATGGGGAGATGCGAACGAGTGTGCCGGGTGTCTGGGCTGTGGGTGACATCGCTGCCTTTCCGCTCAATCACCCGCTCTTCCCTCCCCAGCCCGTCAATGTCCAGCACTGGCAAATGGCCCTCAAGCAAGGTCTCTCTTCTATCAGACTCGTTGTTGGGGTGCGGCAGGTGAGCTGGCAAGGAGTGGTGGAGGTCAGCTGGTGGTGGATGGGGAGATGCGAACGAGTGTGCCGGGTGTCTGGGCTGTGGGTGACATCGCTGCCTTTCCGCTCAATCACCCGCTCTTCCCTCCCCAGCCCGTCAATGTCCAGCACTGGCAAATGGCCCTCAAGCAAGGTCTCTCTTCTATCAGACTCGTTGTTGGGGTGCGGCAGGTGAGCTGGCAAGGAGTGGTGGAGGTCAGCTGGTGGTGGATGGGGAGATGCGAACGAGTGTGCCGGGTGTCTGGGCTGTGGGTGACATCGCTGCCTTTCCGCTCAATCACCCGCTCTTCCCTCCCCAGCCCGTCAATGTCCAGCACTGGCAAATGGCCCTCAAGCAAGGTCTCTCTTCTATCAGACTCGTTGTTGGGGTGCGGCAGGTGAGCTGGCAAGGAGTGGTGGAGGTCAGCTGGTGGTGGATGGGGAGATGCGAACGAGTGTGCCGGGTGTCTGGGCTGTGGGTGACATCGCTGCCTTTCCGCTCAATCACCCGCTCTTCCCTCCCCAGCCCGTCAATGTCCAGCACTGGCAAATGGCCCTCAAGCAAGGTCTCTCTTCTATCAGACTCGTTGTTGGGGTGCGGCAGGTGAGCTGGCAAGGAGTGGTGGAGGTCAGCTGGTGGTGGATGGGGAGATGCGAACGAGTGTGCCGGGTGTCTGGGCTGTGGGTGACATCGCTGCCTTTCCGCTCAATCACCCGCTCTTCCCCTCCCCAGCCCGTCAATGTCCAGCACTGGCAAATGGCCCTCAAGCAAGGTCTCTCTTCTATCAGACTCGTTGTTGGGGTGCGGCAGGTGAGCTGGCAAGGAGTGGTGGAGGTCAGCTGGTGGTGGATGGGGAGATGCGAACGAGTGTGCCGGGTGTCTGGGCTGTGGGTGACATCGCTGCCTTTCCGCTCAATCACCCGCTCTTCCCTCCCCAGCCCGTCAATGTCCAGCACTGGCAAATGGCCCTCAAGCAAGGTCTCTCTTCTATCAGACTCGTTGTTGGGGTGCGGCAGGTGAGCTGGCAAGGAGTGGTGGAGGTCAGCTGGTGGTGGATGGGGAGATGCGAACGAGTGTGCCGGGTGTCTGGGCTGTGGGTGACATAGCTGAATATCCGCTACAACACCCGCTCTTCCCTCCCCAGCCCGTCAATGTCCAGCACTGGCAAATGGCCCTCAAGCAAGGTCTCTCTTCTATCAGACTCGTTGTTGGGGTGCGGCAGGTGAGCTGGCAAGGAGTGGTGGAGGTCAGCTGGTGGTGGATGGGGAGATGCGAACGAGTGTGCCGGGTGTCTGGGCTGTGGGTGACATCGCTGCCTTTCCGCTCAATCACCCGCTCTTCCCTCCCCAGCCCGTCAATGTCCAGCACTGGCAAATGGCCCTCAAGCAAGGTCTCTCTTCTATCAGACTCGTTGTTGGGGTGCGGCAGGTGAGCTGGCAAGGAGTGGTGGAGGTCAGCTGGTGGTGGATGGGGAGATGCGAACGAGTGTGCCGGGTGTCTGGGCTGTGGGTGACATCGCTGCCTTTCCGCTCAATCACCCGCTCTTCCCTCCCCAGCCCGTCAATGTCCAGCACTGGCAAATGGCCCTCAAGCAAGGTCTCTCTTCTATCAGACTCGTTGTTGGGGTGCGGCAGGTGAGCTGGCAAGGAGTGGTGGAGGTCAGCTGGTGGTGGATGGGGAGATGCGAACGAGTGTGCCGGGTGTCTGGGCTGTGGGTGACATCGCTGCCTTTCCGCTCAATCACCCGCTCTTCCCTCCCCAGCCCGTCAATGTCCAGCACTGGCAAATGGCCCTCAAGCAAGGTCTCTCTTCTATCAGACTCGTTGTTGGGGTGCGGCAGGTGAGCTGGCAAGGAGTGGTGGAGGTCAGCTGGTGGTGGATTGGGAGATGCGAACGAGTGTGCCGGGTGTCTGGGCTGTGGGTGACATCGCTGCCTTTCCGCTCAATCACCCGCTCTTCCCTCCCCAGCCCGTCAATGTCCAGCACTGGCAAATGGCCCTCAAGCAAGGTCTCTCTTCTATCAGGAAGCATTCTTGTGAGAGTGCGGCTCAATTAACTTTGTTCAATCTAAGTTCGCCAATTCTGAAAATGACTTATTGGACAGGCCAAAGCGAGGCGATAGCGGAGCCTTAGCACATTGCCTCTCTCATCCAGTTAAAAATGGGGACCAGCATGTCTTACTCATTTTTCATGCAAAAGCGATCAAGCGATCAGAGCTTTTAACATTTTATGGAACAAGGTTCTGCGATTTTGTTGGTTTTATCAAAGTTTCTTTATGCAACTAGCTTTGGAGCCTAAATGAAAGAATACACAATGCCAGGACAAACTGCTGGATATTCAATAGCCGGAAAGGGCCAGGTCATCAAAACAATCCCCTTCTTCTGGACCATGTTTCTCGGCAAACGCTTCAATTTCACCGGTAACAGCCCTGACTGTTTCTTCTTCTTTATCACCGAGCCTGCAAAACCGTTCAGGCTACAATCGAGGATACGCAAGCATCCAAATACAAGGATCACTGGAGGAACTCAAATTCATCGCCTACTACTTTGACAAGTTGGTTTTTCATAGTCTGAAGCAAACTTGTTTTGCTTTGATTCATTGTCATGACTCATATGATTGATGGGAACAAGGCTTAAAAGGGCAATGAAATGCAGGGAGGATAAATTAGTGGCTGTCGCAACGGCGGGTCGAGATCCAGTGGCAGCTCAGTTGGCTGAAGCTTTCTACATCGGCAAGATCTTGCACAAAGAGGACGTTCTCAAGTTCACATTTCTTTCTTTTCTCAATTCCCCTGCCGGCATTGAACAGAGACAACTTGTTCAGGAATCCGGACGGAGACTGGGCGCATATACTGCTGTGAATAAACCTGACTGATATATATGCTCATTTTCCGATCAGTTTGTTGCAGTTTGTGATTTGTAAATATGCTACTAGCTTCGGGCTTTTTGGGCTGCGAGTACTCACTTGTAACTTACGAGCAATGCGATGTGGTGAACGATTTAGATTTATGCTAGGTTTATTTGAGTGGTTTGGCGAGGCGCTTTTGAAACCTAACATCCATTAGTTAGCACCATTGACACCATCCGAAAGGAAGTCGTCTCTCTGAAAGCATGAAAAGATCAAACCAAAACCCGACTGCAACTGGAAAGAAGCTAAAACAGTGAGAAACAGATATCAAACATGACATGAAACGCGGCACCAGAGCATTCACCAGGCAGAAAGCTCACTAGGAAAAGACCCGAACAAGTAGCCCAAAAACGCAAATAGCCAAAACATATTCGTCGAACTTTCAGTGCCGCTCGCTACACTTATCCATCATGTACTGCAAACAATGGATTCCTTCTAAGCCCTCCTAGGCTACCTGCCCCTGGCCAACCTCGTAGAGCCTAAGACGGACGGGAGATGGGACTCCGTTGAGATCCCGTTTGCGCATGCGGAGCTTGTAGGCGCGTTCGAAGAGCTCCTCATCCTGCGCCTCAGTCAGCCGCGCATAGGTGGACATGCGAAGGCACTGCGCCAATTGCATTATGCCTCAAGTTCAGGTTCCTTCAAGCGATTGTAGATAGGAGGAGGGGGGCAGAGGACGTTGTTTGCGTGGAAGGTCAGCGTCGAAGATCTCCTGTGCAGCGGCGGTGAGGAGGGCGGCGAGGGCAGCGCAGCTGCCGAACAAGCGCGTCAGACCGCCCATGGGGAGCTGGCTGGGGCGGATGTCGTGGAAGATGATGGCATGGAGAAGCAGGTGCTTTTCCTCGTGCCCATCGGGTCGATAGTAGCGGTAGGTCTGGCCCAGATGATAGGCCAGTCGGACCCAGCGCGCACTGCCAACACACAGCCGCTTGAGGTAGGCTCTTGGTGGATAGAAGAAGCAGGGTACTTGAAGGTGGAGGTTAGACCGTGGCGCAGCTGGAGCTGGATGAGACGGCGGATGTCGGCTTGAAGAGGGAGAACCTGCCACTCCTCGGCCAGCGCCACCAGGCCCAGGATATCGCGAAATGCCATGTGGAAGTAGGCGGCGAAATCCTCGCCCGCCTCCTCCCTTTCCTCCTCCTCCACCTCCTCCCGCTCTAGCCAGCCCAGGAATGCCAGCACAACCGACAGCCTAGGCACTCAGACACAGTTGTCAATGACCTGGGGGAGAAATGGGGAACTGTTTGTCTTCCAGATGAGCGCAGTTCTCTCGAGCCTCTACGAAGGGGCCAGAGGTGAGCACAGCCAGTGGCTCGCTCACGCGACTCAGCAGCTCCTTTCATCAAAGCATGAGTCAGCACTCACTCCTGAGGACGGCAAAGATGTGATACCCGTGAGACCCAGAGATCCTGGCCCTCAACGATGAGGCGGAAGTTGGCGCTGGCGCTGGACTCTTTATAACGGCTCAGCATGGCTCACTCTTTCCTTCCAGGCAGTGCTATATTGCTATATTGAAAAGGCAGTGCTATCTTGTGGTACACGCCTTTTGCGCAAAATTTGTTTGCATTTTTGCTTCCACAGGAATGTCAAACTAAATAAACTTGCGATCACTGAGGATCATTCTAACATGCTATTTTGGAATAATTTTGATCATATTTTTCAAGAAATCTAATGTGCTTTACTATTTGTTTCTGCTTTCAACGTATCATTGTTCCTTGAATCATTGAATTGAAGTTTATTTTGCGAAATTACAAAGGAATTGACTTTAGGTATTTTAACGGCTCTATAACTTTGTACATAACGGTTTTGATAGTTTTATGTCCTTGTAGGAATACAAAATGTAGCATAAAACATAAAAAGTCGTTTGTTTCGCAATAGCACATCAATTCATCAACTCGCAAAGAAAAGAATCTACGTATTGTTCAAGCAAGGGACAAAGCAGGTGGAGTGCCGTCTTTTCTGCTGTAATGTCACCAAGAACCTGGAAAAACATTCAGTGAGAAAGCGCCTCATGTCTTTTCCTCAAAAATTGCTCTCTAACTATCTCGTTCATGAAGAGCTGGCCAGGCAATTTTCTCTTGCGAAGGGATGAAAACGTAAAGTTCACCTGGTTGAGAGGCGGCTTTGGGAGCGTGCAGAGAGGCAGTCGAAAGTCGGACGCATCTCCAGTGGCCATCAAGGTATGCCGGCCGGGACGGAGGCAGTCCCTTGACTCTGAGCTTCAATCGCTCCTCTAGGCTCAAAGAGGTCAAACGCCTCTCCAACTGGCCTACTCTATAAAGGGTTTGCACTGTAGGCCGAAATGTTGCAAAAGCTGAGCGGAAGATGTCCGGCCATAATAGGGATGGAGGCGGTGTACGAGGAGGCTTCGGCCAGCTTTCTGGTCCTTGAGTTCATGCCCGGCGGAAGCCTGGCCAAAGACCTCCTCTGCTACGGGCCCTACTCCGAAAAGGACTGCAAACTGGTGGCTATTCAGTTGCTCTCCGCGCTTCACTTTCTGCACGCCAGAAGTTGGCTGGCCGTATTTGTCGAGGAAACATTTCTCAATTTTTCACACTTTACAGGCATTTTGCACCGAGATGTGAGAGCACAGAATATTTTGGTAAGTAGGGCGGCTTTGGTTAACGTGAGAATTTGATGTAAAGAGCATATGTGTGCAGCTGAAGCAGAATGGGCCAGGCAGTGGACTGAAGCTGGGCGACTTTGGAGCAAGCTGTTATTTCTGGGAGGTGGAGAAGGGCAATGTGGAGAGGGTGTTGTCTTGATAATTTCATTGGTCGGTTCATTGCTAAACGACCATCTTGTAAGGCGATAAAGCAAGATGTACGCTCTGTAGCTGTCATTTTGACGAACTGGTGAGCCTGCTTTCCATGTCATCACCTAGACAAAACCAGCAATACAAAACTGAAGCCTGGGCGGAGAGTTGGACGCTTCGGTAGGCCAGCACTGCAGCGCTGCTTTTGGGCGCTTTCTCAGTCACCTTGAGCAATGCACCGCCAATGATGCGCTCTCTCACTCCTCGATTTCTCTGGTACTCATCATTTCATTTCCCTCATTCAAAGCCCTATGTTTTCAGAGCCAATGGGATGTGTCCAAGGCCAGGCAATTGATGCTCCCCACTGAAGAGGTATTTGGTGTCAAGCTTTGCAGCTGCAGATGTAAATGGTGATTGGCAGGTGCTTCGAGAGGCGGAGCGAATTCTCTGCTCTGCTCTGGGCCTTTTTGGTGAGACGGTGATGGATGAGAGGGAGGCAGAGGAGGCCCTGGCAGGCCTGGTAACCCTGGCCACTGAGTACGCGGATGAGGAAAACAGCCAGCTGCTTTCACTGGCTCGCCTCCAGAGCAGTTTTGTTAGTCTTATTTGGGGAAGGAAGGGATCATTGATCAAATGTTTTTACTGACCGATAAAATCATGCGCGCCCAACTCACAAAACTGTATTTAAGGCTAGAATATGCGAGAGACTACCGGCTGAACCAGACTTCTGCAAGAAAAGAATAGCCACCCTTTGGAGCATGTCTTGTAAAGGAAACGCGGAGTTCAGGCAAATGCTAGATGTGCTGAAGTGATGTTTTACCATTTTTCTTTCTTGAAAATTCTTAAAAATGAAAAAAATATTTGAGCATCTCAAGTTGTTGTGTTCAAATTGGATTAGAATTGTGCGGAGTATTCTTTCAATTTAGTTTCAAGATTAGGCGGAGTATTCTTTTCGCCTTTGTCACTAAAAATATTTTATGATTATATGTTTTTCCCTCTGAAACTCGATGGATATTCTTGCGATGATGTAATTTTGTTCCATTCTAATAGTGCGCACTTTAACTACTTATTCGGGTTTTGATCGAAAAACTGGTGAGGCTGAAGCTTTTAGGCTTTGCAGATGAAGTTGTGGAGACGGCGGAGACTGCCAACGCCACCCTTTCGTCCCTTCTTCTTGCCCGAGCAGTCCTGCATCAATTATATTCACCTATCAGACACCTAGCACACTTCCTTTTCTCTCACCTTAAAGGCATCAAAGATAGCCTTGTTTTTCACCAACTCCGCTCCACACTCGCAGAGGACGCCTTTGCGCTGCTGCACTTCAGCTTCACACTCCTGGCTCAGCCTAAACCACCAGTCCTTCACTTCCATTGGCTTTCATCCTGAGCACTTACGTTTGAGCGCAATCTTGGAGGGTAGCCATCTTGCTGGCGACCTCCTCATCCTGCTGGGCAGCCTGCCAGAGGTCCTGGAGACACTCTTGGGCTCCGTCCTTGTCGTCTTTAGGACAGAAGCGGCGTAGGCCCCACTCCATCTTCCGCCGCAGCTTGGCCTCATCCATGCGCGCGTACTTCATGACCCGCCCCCAGCCCAGGCTGAGCTTTAGCAGGTCTTCCGGAAGGCTGAACCCCGCGCAGGCCTCCAACGATGGCCCCACCAACTCCTCCAGCACCCCCGCCCGACACTCCAACTTCTCCGCCCTAGCTGCCAGGGGGTCAGTGCAGTTGCTCAAATGAGGCCCCTTCATTGACGAAGGCAATTAGGTGGGCAAATTGGGCAGCACTTGTCTACGAAGCACTGGCTGACCATGGCTTCGCCCTCCCGTAGCGCATCCACGGCGCTGGCGAAGCAGGTGACCATGTCCTTGATCTCAGAGTCGCAGCCCTGCCCATAGGCTGGGCTCAGAAGGGTGAGGAGGAGCAGTGCGAGCATGTTGCTGGATTAGCTGGGAAGACCAATACAATGTGACGTCTGGCTTGGAAAGTTTGCTATTTAAGGGCCGCCAATGCAGTCTTTTTTCTGGACTTAATGAGTCTGCCTGTAGACATTGTGGTATGGTCATTCTCTGAAACAGGTTTGCATTTTCCTCTTTCAAAGGTGTGGAGAGGCGACACTGTGGGAAAGTCGGATAACAGTCGCGTCTATGGGGGGTAATTGTGGCATCAGTCCAGGCAATGAAGCGCGAGGAAAATTCTGAAAAGGCTTTTCATCCGATTTATTGAAGCGCGAATGCTGTCTGTTGAACATGAACCTAGGTTGGAAAATTTGCGGAAGGAATAATTTAACGAGAGGTAAAGTTGGAAATTGCAGAACAACGACTGTAAAAAAGCAGGGAAAGTGTTGCATATGCAAAAAATTCCAAAACATTTATTGGTGCTATTCAGATACCATTTTATCTCCCGACTGCATATATGACCGACTGTGTTCAAAAAGACATTTTCTTTTTTGAAGTGATATGGATATTACCAAAAACGGTTCACCTTGAGTCGTCTTCGCAATCACTCACCAATGTTTTTGGAATGTTTGTTTGGGAAAATTTCTTAATTTCGATTCTATGAGGATTTTTTTACACAGCTGGGTTAGGCCACCTCACCTAGAAGAAAGACATGGTAATTCCTACGTGTTCGTTGCGGCGGCCTTAATTGACGACTTCAAAGTAATTGATATTGTTTTCCATAGTTCTTTAGCATGCCCAAAACGAAATATTAAAATTGTTACATAATTTACGATAAAATAACCATAAGGATGATTCATATTTTCTTCTTTTTTAAGAAGTGTTTTTGTAAGAAATTCAAATGTCTTCCAAAGTGAATTGGCGAATATTGTTTACGTCCCTTTGTTGTGCACGAGAGGCTTTTTGAGGAGTTGAAAAATATTCTCTGATTCGTTTTGAGGACAACTGCTAAGTGCAATTATTTGGTTTTGTGAGCAATAAGCGACGACTTAGTGCCATGTATTATGTATGCCAACACAATTTTCGGACTCGCGTAGTTTCAGCCTTAGATGTTGGGTTTCTAAAATAGTAAAATGTTTATAACGCCCGCGATGTCATAGTTTTCTTGTTTCGGCACTTTTACTTCTTTTTTGATTGTTTTCTTTGATTATTCCATTTTCTTGAAGCATATTCCCGCATTCCCGCAAAAAATAAACCCTAGACAAATGAGAGCACTGAAGGCTATGAATCAAAAACAGCAACTGATGCGACTTCTGAACGGCGATATGAAGTGGAAGATGATAGAGGCGTTCTTAGGGCGCCTCCTGAGCAGCCTCTCCCTCCGCCTAAGAACATAAAGAAAGATAAGCAGGAGGTAATGAGGAGTAGAAGGAAGCAAAGGAACAGGCTGAGCGGGAGCAGGCTGTGGCAGCTGGTCATTGAGGCGGTCGATGAAGCGTCGGACGGCCTGGTCATCATAGACGCAGAAGTTCTGGTCCTTGGCGACGACGGCGAGGCTAGTGTTGTCCTGGGTGAGGCGCTGATCGTTGGGGAGTGAGTCGTGGAGGGCGCGTAGGCCGTGTAGGATGAGCTGGTCGAGGGAGGCGTCGGGGAAGGCGGTGATGTTTCGCTCGAGGTAGGTGCGGGCGGACTGTGCGCGGGCGCCGATGGCCATGGCGTGGCAGGCGTACATGTGGCCGGAGGGGCAGGTCTGAAGGATGTGAGTGCCGTCGTCGTCCACGGCGGCGATGAGGAGGCCTACGCCGAAGGGGCGGCGCCCGTAGCCCTGGGTGCGTACCTGGTGCTTGTCCTCCAGGGTCTCCAGCATCACGCGGAGGGGGATGGGGCTGTTGTAGGCCCAGCGGTACTCGATGCACTCCGTCTCCATGCTCCGGCCCAGGATCCGCCCGTCCGACAGCAGACCAGCCATCGACAGCCCCATGTGCTCGTCCAGACGCATCACCTTCTTCTGGTGATCCGTCAGATCACCCGGCACTCGCTACAATCACCCATTCCACTCTAAAGGAGGCTCAAAGGTGAAAGGAGAGGGAGGAGAGGCAAACCTTGAGAGCGACGAGGATGGCGTGAGTGTTGGACTTGACGCCGACAGTGGCGGAGCCCTGCTTGACGGCTTCCATGGCGTACTCCACCTGCCGCATTCGCCCGTCAGGACTCAGCACTGTCACATCGTTGTCGTACTGATTCCGGAACTACCAATCAAACTTACTCACCAATCTCCAACACCAAGGGAAAAAAGGCCAACCATTCTGTTGCTTTCTTTATCTATAGAATCGCTGCGACCCCTTGAGTTGAAAAATTGCAGACGGCAACTGAGAGGCTACTTGCAAGCGGAGCCTACTGAATTGAAATGAAGAGAGCTCGCTGACTTTGCACCCAGAAACCCCGCTACCCTGATTCCGCAAGGTCGTGTTTGGTGTCGTGAAACTGATTTCCCCGCATTTTCAAATTTAACTTTGTCCCCTAAAGCCGCATAAATATGACCTCCGAGTTAAAACTAGTTTTGATAAATTTGTTCCAGTTTCAGCACTTTAAAAGTTTTGTTTAAAATTGCCTTACAGCCATGAGGTTGGTAAGGCAGATTTATGCATATATATCCCCGGGATTTGTAACTAAAGCTATGTCTGGGACTGGGAGGATTTAGTTGAATCAAATCCGAAAGGTTACAACAGGTGACAAATGCATTAGGCGCATACACCCATTTACTGCCCATTTGCATCCATTTACGGCGCAAGCATCCATTTACTGCTCATTCCAAAGGATTTGCGCCTGTCCAAGCAACCAGCTGCTTTGCATGTTCAGTTCTGAAAATATGCAAAAATGCTTGTTGTACAAAGGCGTGTACAAAGTCAATAGTTATTCTCTAAGCAAAAGTGATCACCGAATGTATCCAGAAAGCTCGGCTATCGATGACCGATATTGTGGACAATATCAATGATTACATAAAGCAACGCGTAATGCCTTGATATCATTTCGAGGAAGCAGTAATTCAGGTGTGGTTTGAAGTGGGCTTTGGAGGTGGAAGCAAATGCCTGAGTCATTCCGGGAGAGACGGGAGAGGACTGGGCAGACACCTTCAATCCAACAGGAGAGATTGAGACCAGGGCGCCTTGACTGAAGAGGAGATGGGCTGAGTTGGCAGATTGGGAGGGAGAACAATTGGGATGGTAGCATCGGAAGGCGACGGAGTGTGAGACATCGAAACGGCGACCACAAACCCGTGCCTGGCTCAAGACGGCAACAGACAGAGAGGCAACAGCGAATAGAGTCTCTAATCTCAAAAGCACTTCATCCGGAGTAGACCAGCTTTGTGGGAGGGAGTAAAGGGGGGAGGGGGTGTTCTAGTCGGCTATGATTTGAGCTGGTAAGTGTAGAAATGATTGCGGACAGCGAGGATGAGCGCAGCTGCACCAGGCACCCCGGCCCAAGCGCTCCGGTAGGCTGCCCGTGGCAGGACATCTTCAAATACCCCCCCTTTCACTGCCTGAGAGGAGGTCGGAGGCTCTAACCGCCGGCTTCAGGACAGGGCACGGCAGCGAGCAGTGAGCCGGTGTCCAGACTCCAGGCCCTTGTCGTCCCGTCCTCACCCACGGCCACCACCACACTCTCCTCCTCCTCCACCGACAGACTCACCTAGTAGACGAGTGAAGATGCAGACAAGCGAGGGAAGTGTGAGAAAAAGAGGGATAACCCTGGAGTGAGTGTTGATGTGTCCGGGGAAGGAGCGTAGGGTGCGTCGCATGCGAAGATCCCATAGGGCCAGCTGCCCGTCCATGGAGGCGGCAAGGAGCTGTTCGTTGGCGGCGTTTAGGATGCGTAGGAAGTGCACGCCGGACTGAGGCAGGGCGTAGGCGGTGTGATGGGCTGGTAGGCGAAGGTCGGCGCAGAGGAGGCTGCCTTGGTTGAGTCCGAGGAAGACGAGGTCCCCGTCCCTGGAGAACTGCTGGGCCCAGACGCGTCGGTGTCGGGTGGATAGGCGGAAGTCGGTCTCGGAGACGACGTCCACGATGAGGCCGTATCCGTCGCCCATGCCGAGGCCCATGCGCATCTTGTGGGCGTTCCAGGCGACGCTGTTGATATGGCGGGCCATGCGCCAGTCGATGTTGTAGACGGGGGAGTCCAGGATGTCCGCGTCGTCCACGCTGGAGAGCTCCTCCACGGGGGCCATGCAGATGCGGAAGGGGGCGTTGGCCTCCCCCGGCATGGACACGTACAGCACGCACGTCACGCACGAGTCCACCGGCGCCATGCACAGGTCCACCACCTTCTCCCGCGTTCGCTCCAGCTCGCTCGACCGACCCAGCACCAGACCATGGCTGCTCTCTGACGCTCTCCGCCCATCCACATCCACCTACAACACCCACCCATTAGGAGGATATGACTGAAAGGTTAGGGAGGAAAGGCTGCCTTGTAGCTGTAAAGGTGTTGGGCTCCGCGAGCCTCCCAGACGCCGAGCAGGCAGGTGCCGCCCTTGCCGCCGGACTCTAGGAAGCAGCAGGACTCCATGGCTCGCCCCGGCTGCCCTTCCACTTCCTCCATCTTCCCCTCCGGGCATCCCATCCCCCATAGACGCCCTTCCCGCACCTCAAATTCCACCTACTTCCCTACTCACTCACGAGAAGAAATCTCACAATTCTCGGAAGCCGCCGTCGTTGATGGGAATCCCCAAGTTGGGCAGAAAATATTGCCGAAGTTTTTGAGCCGAGCGAAGATTGGAGGCGACCAAAAGGCTTCCCCAGCATTTCTCTGGAAGCGGCAAATTAATTGCTTTCAAATTGTTGGAAAACTGTATGAACATAAAAATTCTCTAGACAGCATTTCGAATAATAAAATAGGAAATTGAGACCAAAAATGCACGAAAAAAGCGAGGCTAACAGGCGCAGATGCTCCTTCTGCCTGGCCAGTATGTCCTGGTTTGAGATGCCGACGGGTAGGGAGGTATTGGCCTTGTTAATGGCGAAGTACTTGCGTCGTAGGGGGTCGTAGGCCATGCCGGGGATGTCGGAGTGAGTGAGTGCCTGCTGGTGAAAGGGCCGGCGGATGGCCTCGCCGCCAGACTCGCAGCGCATCCGCCCTCCCTGCCTTCCCCTGACATTCCAATCTTATCTCAATCTCCCATCAAAACTAGCCGATTAGAAACCGATGGGCATAATGAGGATTGGCAGGGCTGTGCTGGTGCTGTCTCTGCCTGTTCTGCTGGTGGTGATGGCGGTGTTGAAGGTGCGGAGGGAAGTGAGAGCCGGAGGGCTGGGCGCCGGGGAAGGAGGCGGGGAAGGGAGCTGGGGCTTGACGGCCTGGGCCGGCATGCCGACGTTGGGGCGGATGATTGGGTGGGATGGGACGTCGGCGACTGGAGGATGAGGAGGAAGTGGAGGAGGAGGAGCTCATGGGGGATGGCTCCACCCTGCTGCCATCGCGTCCATGTCCTCCTCGCATGCAGGAGGGGTAAGAGAAAGAGGCGTTCTGGTTCGCAGTGTCTCTGGCCTCCCTCCCTCTTCCTCAGTCACACGCAGCCGTTGTCCTCTCCAGCCCTTCTCACGCCGGCTACCGTAGCCGCCCAGTCCTGCAGCGATGAAAGCAAACTGCGCACGGTGCCCTAAGTGAGCGGGTAAATTCGGCGCAAACTCTGCGATTCAGAAGCAGGGCCAGTGCGCTAGAAGGCTGGCTGATCCCATGCTGCTTGGACTGGTCAAGTCCGCGACGGAGAAAGCAGTGCAAGAAATAGCCAGTGGAAAGCATCAGGCAGTTGAGGGTGGCGTGGATCGGTTGGTACTTAGCAGCTGAGTTGAGGAAGGTTGAATGAGTGAGTGAGAGAGCTGCAGACTGGCCCGAGTGCATGGAGAGTGGTTGACGGAAGCGGCGCTGGATTTGGTTGACCGGAACTGCGTCACCCTCGTCACCAACGCCACCGACGACAAGGCCTTCATTGAAGTTCTCTTCCCACCCATCTCCCAGCCGAAACCAGTCTTCCTGATATCAGATTCGCAAAAGCACAGGCGAGCTGACCACACTGATCGCGGAGTTCACTGGTGCCCCTGCGAATTCTTCGCTGATCAGGGTGAGCATCTTTGGTCACCCCTTTTCCATTTTTTTTGCTCCCAGTCTCACCTTGCAGTGCTCGAGGACTGCAGCGAGGTGACGGTGAGTCTTTCTTCCTAAACCTTCCTTCCCCGACCTCGACCCCTCGACAGCCTCCCTCCCTCCTTCTCAGCCAGCATGCCCCCTACCTGGCTGAACGTGGCGGAGAAGAATGACGCGGCCAAGAACATTGCGGCCCTCCTCTCCCGCGGGACAGCCCAGCGCCGCGAAGGCCGCAGCCCCTACAACAAACTCTACACCTTCAGCCTCGACCTCGCCGGCCGCCGCATCGACATGGTCATGACCAGCGTCTCCGGACACCTCCTGGAACAGTGCTTCGGCCCCGAGATGAAGTCCTGGGGCGCCGTTCCCTTCCAGGACTGCTTCACCGCCCCCATCCACCATCTGTGCCCTGAGGCCAACCTCCCCATCATGCAGACACTGCAGGAGCAGGCTCGCCGGGCTGAGCGCCTGGTGCTGTGGACGGACTGCGATCGGGGAGGGGGAGGCCATCGGCTTCGAGGTCGTCGCCGTCTGCCAACAGGTCCGCCCCGCCCTCCCC
>JASANA010003647.1:0-21759 GCA_030248095.1 Ptycholaimellus sp. GST1_10 | reverse complement strand
ATGAGGTGCAATTGAAAGGGGCCTGGGCGAAATTGAGGGCCAAAGTGCTTCTGAGAACACTATGCCTAGCAGTTGGCTCCTGCAGCATCAGTTTGGCGGGAAGATTGAAAGGCTCCGCTCGGATATCCACACTCCGCTGCTTGTCAACCTTCCGAATTCAGCTTGCCAATACAGTCAACTAGCAAATAAGTGAACGATTCTCTACTCAGCTATTCCTCAGGATTGCAAAATAATAGAATGCCAGAGCTACTGATGCTTGTGCTCAATTGGACTTCTAAAATAAAAATGCAGAATTCAAACTTGTCGAAAACCATAAAATTAAATAAAATAATCAATTTTCAAAAATGTGTTGGGAAATAAAAGATCTTAGCCAGGCGTGTGCACCTCAGAGTCCTGGTTGTTCCAGAAGGGGAGGATGTGAATATTCTCAGTGACGAGGGCGTACTTGAATCGGCAGCGTCCCCGCCCGTCCCTGCTCACCAGCTTCAGCAGGAACTCACTCACGCCTCACTTCATCACCAGCTTCACAGCACACCCCTCTTCCGCATAAGGCTGAGCCAGGCAAGACCTTTGTTGGACAGGCTGTGCAGAGCGCCTCTACTGATTAGCAGATCCGCACCCGGCAGCTGCTCTGAGCTCATATTCAGGCAGGTGAACGTAAATCGCTTCACTGTCTGCAAAAGCCTGCCTGAGAAGTTTCTGCGAAAAACATATACTAGGACCAAAAATTTTGCAAAAAAACATAAATGAATTTTTCCTGGCAATTTTTCTTCCCACAACCGAATCCTTAAACTTACCCCTGGCCTTTTTCTTCAGCTATGGTGTAAATGGAGCAAACGCTTTTGAGGTCAGCAGCCCGGCGACGATTGTGCAGGAGCAGTGAAGCGTTGGCGTCGAGGCCGGTGTAGCGGCGGACGGGGCCCCAGTCGATCAGGTGCGTTTCCTGCTCCTCCCAAGCACCGCAGGGTGCGTCCACTACCTTCATAGGATCAACATTTGCGCCAACAGACTTGCAGAGGCTTGGATGGAGCGAACGGATTTGATCTGGTGCCAGACCAGAAATCGGCCGAGCAAGGCTCGATAGGCGCTGCCCGGGGTTGCTGGAAATTTTGCGTTTTCATTCTTTTTATTTTTAAACCAAAAGGATCATTAGTAATATTTGAGGCATAGTTTATGGCATATAACGATGAAACTGATGAGTGCCCGATATACTGAGGAAAACGAGAAAAGGAAAACAACATCTGATTGGCGTCTCAGTCCAGGCTAAATGAAACCAGTAGAAGAGACTTGAAGCGTAGCATTGATCAGGTCGTCCAGATACTCAATGCCACCACCTTCGTCATCCTTGTCGCTCACTTCTTCTTCCTCCCACCACGCCAATCCTGCAAAAATTGTCATCCGTTTGTCGAACTAAACACAAGAATTCCATTGAACCATGCAAGGATAGTTTAAGTGTTTCTTGCAATAATTTTCAACCTTTGCCTTGTTCCGTTTCGTTCTCTGGCCATGCCTCTTCTTCCTCACGAGGTGCTTTGAGGTGGGGAGGTTTGAAGCGCTTTTTTGACGAACTCGGACTCCTGATTTCTGCATTTGGTTGAAATAGGCATAGAGAATGGTGATCTGAGGGTGAAGAACACTTTTATGATAAACTCTGTCCGAAGGAGGCTGCTGTTCCGGTTGTCCCAAAAACAGAAAAAGGGCAGCTAGGACAGTGATATAGATGAAAAGTTGTCTTCGCATTTCTCGCCAAACTCAAATTTATCAGCTAGTCCGTGTAAAATTCACAAATTAAAGCTTTGAATGTGCTTTAAATTGCGCCATTCAGTTAAATAGAGTAATAGATAAATTAAATAGATGGAGATTCAATAGAGTGAAAATGTGAGGGGAAATAAACAGTAAAAGGGAGCAAATTTTGCAGGCTAGATTCCCCATTCCGCGCGTCTTGTCTACGCTACTAATATGAAGTCCATATGTTATCCTGGAAAGCGAGCCAAAACCAGTTTATATTATTCTAATATAATCCAGCTTTAGTTTATCAGATAAAAGCCCCAACATGGGGTGAACTATTATTATAGAGAATAACACAGAGGGTTAACAGTCAAAAAAGCAAAACCGAGCTGCCGACGCATTAATTATTTTCACATTTTGAAATAAATTTAGGAATCAGTGCCGTTCTTGCCCAAAATAAGCAATTCAAGCGCAGTTTTTTGCTGTAAAGTGGCAAGGATATAAGGAAAATACGTTGGCAGTGCTAATTGTCTGCTAGAGGTCAATGCAATTTTACTAGATGCTCTGAACTGAGGTGCGGGTTTTTACTTGGTTATAATGGCTACCGATTCTCTATGATATTATCTGGTCCTCTTTCTTTTAAGCGATTTTGAAGGCAAATAATTTTGGCATGGAGGCTGGGGCATAAAGCTAAGTATTTGGATTTTGTATAGAGTATGACAGTGAAGGATTGGACTACTTGGATATTTTGTTGGGACATGGAGGCACGGGTTTTGAGCTGGTATGAAATAAGGCAATAAGGCAATTCAATTGGTTATATTGGTTTGGACGGCATGGGTCCCGCTACACGGGTGCTCAGCTTTTTTCATGCATTAGCCTCTTTTTTGGTCTACCGACTCTTTTACGGATACCCCCACCCAGTGGCCAAATTACAGCCACACCAAGTGAATAGAACACCTGGCTGTCCTCGAGGGACTTCAAAAAGTAGGTACCCAAAAGTAAGGTTAGGTTGCCTAAGAATTAGTCTGGTTTCCCAAATTACTCTGAAAATTTATGTGTAATGACTAAAAGTTCGACACAATGAGTAGCTCCCCAAAACTGCGCAGTTCCAAAACTGGAAAAACTCACATTTTCAATGTTTTAAGCACATTCCCGTGATCAGCGCAGGCTCTATAACTCAAAATCGTTTTCCCCAGCCCTGATTTACCCAAAACCATCTTCACCTCCACACCAGAAGCTTCCCTCATGGCGCCCGCCGTGATTACCCACAGGACAGGCTCTACTATTATATATATATCTGGTACCATCGGCAAGCCAAAAATAAGTCTCTTTTCTCCCAAAATTGAAAATGCCCCGAGTCAAAAGTCAAAGAAATAAAACTTCTACTACTGGAATCTGCTGCTTGACAGTTGCATTTTGTTTTTGGTGCGCAGTTCAGAGGCTCTTTCCATGCGCGCCCAAAAACAAAATGCAGATGACGTAGCAGAGTCCAGTAGTAGAAGTTTTATTTCTTTGACTTTTGACTCGGGGCATTTTCAATTTTGGGAGAAAAGAGACTTATTTTTGGCTTGCCGATGGTACCAGATATTTCTTCTACTTTTAGTATTTAAATACACAAAAATAAAAATAAATGCTTATTAAGGATTCGAACCTGCCAGTTTCGCCCAGCTGACCAATCGCTTAAACCACTACACCACTGGTGCATATGTCACCTTAGCTTAACTTCAGATTTATCAATAATAAAATACATGATGAGGCCCAAGGACCCGGGAAGGGGGGGGGGGAAGAAATGAATACCTACTATCGTCCATTGAATAGATGCGGAGAAGAAGAAGGAGAAGGAGAAGAAGAAGAAGGAGTTCGGACAAATGGTTTTGAGTAATTTTCTCTTGTGTTCTGCCGTTTTTGGGCAAAATCTCGCGAGTTTTGGTCAATTTGATGATGCTCTTTCTAATGCAAAAAGAATCAGAACGAATGGACGTTTCTGTGAAGCACAAAATCCTTATCAATTTTAAGATCTAGCAATAACCCCTAAAACGTACACCTGGGTCGAAAAGAGGGGCTGGGCGCTGACACTCCGCTAACGCTCCGTTCGCGCCAGCCCAATTGGGCTGGCGCGAACGGAGCGTTAGCGGAGTGTCAGCGCCCAGCCCCTCTTTTCGACCCAGGTGTACGTTTTGAGGGTTATTGCTAGATCTTAATTTTGATAAGGCTCTTGCTCCTCACAGGAAGCTCCATTTGCTCTGATTCTTTTTTTATTGGAAAGAGCATCTTCTAATTGACCAAAACTCGCGAGAAATCGCCAGAAAGTTGCAGCAATCATTAGCAAATCACTCAAAACCATTTGTCCGAACTCCTTCTCCTTCTTCTTCTTCTTCTTCTTCTTCTTCTCCTCCGCATCTATTCAATGGACGATAGTAGGTATTCATTTCATTCCCCCTCGCCCTCCCTGGGTCCCTGGGCTCCGTGCATTATTTGTTTATTCATAACTCTTCAGTTAAACTAAGGAGGTATATGCACCAGTGGTGTAGTGGTCTAAGCGATTGGTCAGCGTGAAGAAACTGGCCGTTTCGAATCCTTCTTACACATTCATTTTAATTTTGGTGTATTTAAAGTTGAGAAAATGCTATCATCGGCAGGCCAAATGTAAGGCTTTTTCTCCCAAAAATCGATTGCTCTGAGTGTTGCCAATGAAAATTTCTCAAAAATTAGTTATTTTGCCAATAAATAACATTGTATTTTTCAATTTCGAAACTTTTCTTTGTGTTACATTTTTAAAAAAAGTTTATTTTTCATTCATTATTTATTTGTTATTCTAATAAAATCTTATCTAAATATAAATAAAACCAACAAAATCAAATTTGTATTTGTACATAAATACTACATTAAAAGTGGAAGAAATATCTGGTACCATCGGCAAGCCAAATGTGAGTCTCTTTTCTCCAAAATTTGCAATTGCCTCGAGTAAAAAGTCAAGGAAATACAATTTCTAGTAGTGCAATCTGCTGCGTCATCTGCATTTTGTTTTTGGGCGTGCATGGAAAGAGACACTGAACTGCGCGCCAAAAACAAAATGCAACTGTCCAAGCAGCAGATTGCACTACTAGAAATTGTATTTCCTTGACTTTTTACTCGAGGCAATTGCAAATTTTGGAGAAAAGAGACTCACATTTGGCTTGCCGATGGTACCAGATATAGATATATTGGGCTGGCGCGAGGGAGCATAGCGACCGTCAGCGCCCAGCCCCTCTTTTCGACCCAGGTGTACGTTTTCGGGGTTATTGCTAGATCTTAAAATTGATAAGGCTCCTGCTCCTCACAGAAGAATCCAATCGTTCTGATTCTTTTTGCATTGGAAAGAGCATCATCGAATTGTCCCAAACTCGCGAGAAATCGCCCAAAACTTGCAGCAATCATTAGAAAATCACTCAAAACCATTTGTCCGAACTCCTCCTCCTCCTCCTTCTCCTTCTCCGCATCTATTCAATGGACGATAGTAGGTATTCAATCGGCCTGTACTAAAGGCATAAATCGACAAGGTGCATTGGTAGTTCTGTGCAATTAATATTGTCTGTGCAATTAATATTATCTTAAAAATGGAAGAAATATGTGGTACCATCGGCAGACCAAAAATCATACTCCTTTCTCCCAAAAATCGATTTCCCTGAGTTTAAGTCAAGAAAATTTCGCAAAAATATGTTAATTTGCCAAGGAATTTGCATTATATTTTTCATTTTCGAATTTTTTCTTTTTGTTTTATTTTTTAATAAGTTTATTTTTTATTCATTTTTTTACTTATCTAATAAAATCTTAACTAAATATATAATCAACAATATAAAATTTGTATTTTTACATTTTATACAATATTAAAAGTGGAAGAAATATCTGGTACCATCGGCAGGCCAAATGTGGGTCTCTTTTCTCCAAAATTTGGAATTGCCTCGAGTAAAAAGTCAAGGAAATATAATTTCTACTAGTGGAATCTGCTGCGTCATCTGCATTTTGTTTTGGGCGCGCATGGAAAGAGACGACACTGAACTGCACACCAAAAACAAAATGCAACTTTCCAAGCAGCAGATTCCACTAGTAGAAATTATATTTCCTTGACTTTTTACTCGAGGCAATTCCAAATTTTGGAGAAAAGAGACCCACATTTGGCCTGCCGATGGTACCAGATATATATATATATGAGGACAAAAGTTTAGTAACCTCTATAGACCTGCATTCTATTGTATTCTATTGTATGTATTCTATTGTATTCTATTTACAATGCTTCAAGATGAAGTTGGTGATGACCTGCTTGTTCACCACGGCCTAGTGGAAGCTCATGAAGACCAGATAGAAGGAAGCGGGCGCCAAAATCGTATTCTACGTGCAAAGTTACCTATATGGTGCTGTTTTTAGACCAAAAACCATTTACAATTCCTCAAAATGAAGTTGATGATGACCTGCTTGTTCACCACGTCCTCGTGCAAGCCCAAGGAGACCAAGTAGAAGCAAACGGGTGCCACCATCGTAATGTACGTTCAAAATTTCCTATATGGCGCTGTTATTTTGGCGAAAAACCCTGTAAAAAGCATAAATATAGAGCTGGAATTGAAAAACATGCAAAACAAGTACATGGCGCAAAGCGCAATAGGTGACCGCGTAGCGCTTACACCTTCACATGTAGCAAAATCCATAAATTAAGGAAAATTTCTGCTGTGAGGGTGAACATTGCATCTCAAAAGGAAAAGTCTGTGGTTTCTCAACCTTTTTCAAAAGTAAGCACAGATTTGGAATCGTTATATACGACTTGTGAATCAAAAAACCAAAGTCTTCTGTTCAAATATCAGCCGTTCAGCTGCTACTAATTATTGATGCTATTGTCATGCATGAAAGTTTGTCACTCAAGAGGGCAAGTCTGTGGTTTCACAACCATTTTCAAAAGTAAGCACAGATTTGGAATCGCTATATACGACATGTGAACAAAAAAACTAAAGTGTTCTGTTCAATTATCAGCCGTTCAGCTGCTACTAATTGTTGATGCTATTGTCATGTGTGAAAGTTCGTCACTCAAGAGGGCAAGTATGTGGTTTCTCAACCATTTTCAAAAGTAAGCACAGATTTGGAATCGTTATATACGACTTGTGAACAAAAAAACTCAAGTGTTCTGTTCAATTATCAGCCGTTCAGATGCTACAGAGGAAATTGGTAATTTTTGGGAAAAACTTTATCCTACTCAGGAAAGTAATGTTTCTAATGGTCCGGCACCAGCTCCACCCCCCCAGGATCCAAGCGGCACATTATAGCTTTCAGGAAAAAAAAAGTATGTCCAGATCCGTTGAGAATTCGCCCGTGCCCAGCACTTGCAGATATAAATATATATATACATATATATATATATATATATGAGGACAAAAGTTGAGTAACCTCTATAGACCGCGGAGCGGCCCGAAGGCTCAAAAAATTGATTGACTTTTCCAAAAAACGAAACATGAACCAACCCATTTTTGAAACATTTTCTTGCTAAGTAGAAAAGTGGATGGGTTGATAGGAGGGAGGGCGGTCGTTGGTGGATGAGGTGTAGGAGGGTGGGTAGGACGTGGTGGAGCTGTGGCTGAAGGAGGCTGGTGCGCTGGTGGAGGCTGTTCGGCCGGCGGGGGAGAATGACTGTGGCATGGTGGCCTGGCATCTGACGGTGCGGAACCCTGGAGTACCCAAAAGGACACGAGCTCTTCCTCATCGCCAACGACATGAACGTCATGATCTGTGCCATCTTTGGCACTGCTTTGCAGCTTAAACATTTGACCATCGCTTCACGCAGGCTTTTTTATCAAACCGAACGAGATAGCAATAGTGAGTAGGAGAGCGGAGGTTGGGTGAGAAAGGGAGGGAGGGGGGCGGCAGGTGTAGGAGGACTGGTTCCTCGCCTTCGCTGCGGCCCAGGAGCTCCTCCTCCCTCTCCATCGCATCGCTGCTCTTCACAATGATCGGCAGCTTTGGCGTCAAGGAGGACGCCCACTTCAATTCCGCCTCCCAGCTGGCCAGGTTCACCAAATTTCTTGTCTTTACCGTAGTAGTCAGAGAAGCAAGTGTCAAACTGAGTCGTTGATGTTTCATCTGGAGCATATGAAATATAATGAATCTTCTTTCTTTAATTTCAGTTCCATTCCCAATACCATTCTCTATTATTCTGTTGTCTTCCAGATTCATGTCAGAATGATTAGAAAGGTAAGCATATATTCTCGTGGGTTTTTCATTTTTGGTGCCTAAAAGTCAAATTTTCGTTAGTATAAATTCTGACCCGCTTCAGGGCATTATGTTGCATCTTACGTTTCAACAACTTTGTTTATCTCTGGCTTGTCAATGCATCAATTGCGTCTCCGTCTTTGCTATTTAAACCTTCACAAAAACACTGATCCAACTTTCAGGATGCAGTACATTTCCGCGGCTGTATATAGCTGCCAACAGCTGCGCCAGGATCGTATAGGCAGAAGAGGTAAACCTTCTCCTACCTCTACCTCATCCCGGAGGTCTGCACTCAACTCCAACACCGCCGCCCGATCAGTGAATACCCAGCTTGCCCATGACGCTGGCCGCTACAAGATCAGAGATTCGGCTCAGAGGATTCCCTGAGATCTGATGCTTACGCAAATCTGTTACTGCTTCTGTTTGAACCGGGTCATAGAGTGGCTTTGTGAAATAGATTAGGGGAGTGTTGTTCAGCTTGACTCGACTTTTGTCTGTTATTAGCTAGAGTGAGCTGCAGTTTGGGCTAGACTTTTAGCTGCGTGGTACTCAGAGGAGTACTGCTGGTACTGCTTGAAAGTAAATGAGCATTAAAATTAACCACTATGCTTTGAGAGCTAGGTTAAATGGTTCAGTGTCGGGGTGTGAAAAGTAGGGAGAGGCGCTGGGTTTTTAGGCATGATCGCCAGCGAGACATCAGACGCCTAGAAGGAGGTGTTGACAATACGCCTGGCATAGGGGCCTACCTCCTCCGTCTGGAGGGGGTTGACTTTTAGCTGCGTGGTACTCAGAGGAGCACTGCTGGTACTGCTTGAAAGTAAATGAGCATTAAAATTAACCACTATGCTTTGAGAGCTAGGTTAAATGGTTCAGTGTCGGGGTGTGAAAAGTAGGGAGAGGCGCTGGGTTTTTAGGCATGATCGCCAGCGAGACATCAGACGCCTAGAAGGAGGTGTTGACAATACGCCTGGCATAGGGGCCTACCTCCTCCGTCTGGAGGGGGTTGACTTTTAGCTGCGTGGTACTCAGAGGAGCACTGCTGGTACTGCTTGAAAGTAAATGAGCATTAAAATTAACCACTATGCTTTGAGAGCTAGGTTAAATGGTTCAGTGTCGGGGTGTGAAAAGTAGGGAGAGGCGCTGGGTTTTTAGGCATGATCGCCAGCGAGACATCAGACGCCTAGAAGGAGGTGTTGACAATACGCCTGGCATAGGGGCCTACCTCCTCCGTCTGGAGGGGGTTGACTTTTAGCTGCGTGGTACTCAGAGGAGCACTGCTGGTACTGCTTGAAAGTAAATGAGCATTAAAATTAACCACTATGCTTTGAGAGCTAGGTTAAATGGTTCAGTGTCGGGGTGTGAAAAGTAGGGAGAGGCGCTGGGTTTTTAGGCATGATCGCCAGCGAGACATCAGACGCCTAGAAGGAGGTGTTGACAATACGCCTGGCATAGGGGCCTACCTCCTCCATCTGGAGGGGGTTGACTTTTAGCTGCGTGGTACTCAGAGGAGCACTGCTGGTACTGCTTGAAAGTAAATGAGCATTAAAATTAACCACTATGCTTTGAGAGCTAGGTTAAATGGTTCAGTGTCGGGGTGTGAAAAGTAGGGAGAGGCGCTGGGTTTTTAGGCATGATCGCCAGCGAGACATCAGACGCCTAGAAGGAGGTGTTGACAATACGCCTGGCATAGGGGCCTACCTCCTCCATCTGGAGGGGGTTGACTTTTAGCTGCGTGGTACTCAGAGGAGCACTGCTGGTACTGCTTGAAAGTAAATGAGCATTAAAATTAACCACTATGCTTTGAGAGCTAGGTTAAATGGTTCAGTGTCGGGGTGTGAAAAGTAGGGAGAGGCGCTGGGTTTTTAGGCATGATCGCCAGCGAGACATCAGACGCCTAGAAGGAGGTGTTGACAATACGCCTGGCATAGGGGCCTACCTCCTCCGTCTGGCCCAGCCATTGGTCCAGGCTCACTTCAGCCACACCATCCTTACCGCTGCACCAGCTTTCAACAAACTCCTTGGAAAGTTTCCCCTCATCTTCCTCCCTCCAAACCTCCTCTCATTCCCCAATAGCCTCCTAGGGAAGTCCACTCCTTTAACAACCAGCTGGGCGGCATCCAGATTATGCACAACAGCGGCATCTCCTAGAGGTATGCAAGAGCGTACGAGATGCTGAAATGGCTGTCCTATCTGCCAGGCAAGAATGGCGGGGCTTTGGCCTTGAGGCCTTCGCTGGATATTGTGGACCGATACGTGGAACTGGCGCCTACCAAGAATACCTACGACCCACGCATCATACTCGATCCTCGCATGTTTCAGGCTTTTCATAACTAACCTATAGCCGCGACTAGGATTGATTGGGAATTGGCTGCTACGGTTTTGATCAAATGACACTAACTACTAATAGTGGGCAGCCAGGTGATAGTTATTCTTATCGCGTGGTTGTGAGCAGAGTGTGGGAGCTGGGTCTGTTCGACCGGGGTGGTTGGGGCGAGATTATGGGTGGCAGGGCCAAGACCGTCGGCCAAGCAGGTCTTGGCGACATCCCTGTTGGAGTACCCACTGTTGAGATCAGATACACCCAGCCTGTTCACTTGCCCTCCCTTGCCCGAGCAGCAGCCCTCAATTTGCCTTCCAATTTCATTCACCCTCATTGCTTCTGTCATTGCAATTCCCTTTCAAGAAATGCTAGCCTGGACATCCAAAAGCTTCTCTCCACTTGCAAATCTCTGATGCTGAGGGAGGGAAGAATGAGGGGGGAAGTGTGATTTGGCAGGACGGTGGAGGTGGTCATCCCCACGGATCCGGCGATACCGGGCAGCGAGGCGAAGACGCTCTGTTTCCCGATTCCACCTACAAGAGCAGTCAGGCCCTCGCCGACTTCGCTCGCGAAATGAAAGGCACTCGTTTTCAACCCTCACCCCTCAATCGAAGCCTTTTTCCTCATCCTTCCCGCCTTTAATGTTTCGGAAATTGTGCTTAGCCTAATATCTGGCAGCCAGCCAGCAATAACTTTAGGTCTTCTTTTTCTACGCTCACCTCTCTAATGATTGTCCTCATCCTCCCTAAATTTTAGTTCTCCTAATCCGTAGCAGCAGACATCAATCGGTAGTTTCATGGTGCAGATATGTTTGACCAAGAGCTCAAGTTTGGCTCTTACATCGTGGACGCCTATTCCCATCTGGTCTCTTCTCTACATTCTACCGCACAGAAAATTATTGATTCATTTTGCTGAACCAAGCAGAGTTTTTGTTTCTTCGAAAAATATGAAAATTCAGTGATTGCCATTAAAAAACTCTTAAGTCACTAGTAAGAGACATGAATTTGCAGCATATAGCATAGGATTAAGCATAGAGCAATGGAGATTATTGAGAATCTCGGCACAGTGGACGTCATATTTGAAAATATGATTGTTTTTTCAAACTACCGAAAAAGAAATAGGAAACTGATCAGGGTTTATCCAGGTTTTTCTCTGAATGGACCGGAACGGCAAAATATCTGAGAATTTATTTATCGCCCTATGATTAATTGATGCCAGATTTACAAGCCGCGTTAAGGATTTGTTTGTGCATGGCCCAATCTAGCAGGTATTTTATCTAGCACTGCGCCGAAAGGGGGCAGGCCCGTCCGCTTGCAGCGTCAGGAACACAAAGACACCAGAGGCCGATATAATTAGCTCCGACTTTGCCTTTTTGAAATCGGAATATGGAGCTGCGAATTTCGACCAAATGGTATAAATAGGGTATGGCATCTAACTATATCATCACTCAATATTTCAGGACCATGGGCAAAAGTCGCAGCTAATTATATCGTTTTCAATTTTGAAGCTATCTATATCAATGCTCAATTTTTCAGTTGAAAAAACATGTGCAAGAAGTTATTTGAACATTAGAAAAAGAAAGCACTTTAATACTTATTATTCATGAGCCTTCGTCAAATTAGAATTTTTATTGACTGGCTAGCCTTTTGAGCTGGCGCCAAATTGCGTCTCTTGACATGCTGCACAAAAAGAAAGACATTTGGAAAACGTGTGGGAAGGCCAAGAAAAACGCAAAATTGACCTCATGCCATTTAAGTCAACTAAAGGTACTTCTATGCCAAAGAAGTTCTAGTCAATCAGTTGTTGTGAGGCTGCTGCTGTGGTCTGTTTTTTTGTCAGATGTTGTGGTGAGTTTGCTAGCCAGTTGTTGCGGTCAGTGGGCCTTATGCTTATAAAATGGCTTCAGAAAAGTGTTAACCCAATTCTTTAGCACAAAATGCGAAAAATGCAAATCTCTGTTTATCACAAAAAGCAGATTCTCAACAAAAACTGCTTAAATTCGGCTATTCAAAATTAACATATTGACGGTTTATAAAATGAACAGTTCATAAAAACAACGGTTCATCCACAAGACAGTTCATCAAAATGAAGATTTATCAAAACATGCAATGATTGCCGGGTTGCCTTAATGAACCATCGTAACACGCTTAAAACCATACCATGTTGAAGAGCACCATTTTTTATCCTAAGGTTGGTATTAGGTCCATGCTTTATAACCTATCATACAGGCAGAAAAATTGACCAAAATGAAAGTCGCATCTGAAATTAGCAGCTTCACCGTTGCGACCCTGTTGCTACGAATTTCAGCTGAAATTCGTAGCAAAGATATAATTAGGTCAAAGTAGCTACGAATTTCAGCTACGAATTTGAAATTCGCATGCGAATTTCAAATTCGTAGTCGACTCTAATGATATCAAAAAGTCGACTCTAATGATATCATTTTAGGTTGAAATTTCGACCCTAATTATATCACCCTGAAATTAGCAGCAGGGTCGCACCTAATTATATCGGCCTCAGGCACACCTTCTTATCGCTCCCACGCCTTCTAGACACGCTATATTGTTCGCTGCACTAACACAAATTAGCCAGTCTGGGGCTTCATTCCTTTAGTCAGGCCCGTTCTGAACTTGCCCTCACCTTTCTCCAGGCTTTTGCTTCTCCCTTTACGACCCAGCCGAAACACCATTTCCTAGCTTGACCATTTTTTACCTCCTCTCTAAATGACCCTCTCTCACCTTCAATTCTCACCTCCACCTTTTTGTCGGTCCCCATTGCATGAGGCAGGGATTGTTGCAGGCGATCATGGTGCGGGAGGCTGTTTCCACGCCCATGCAGAGCCTGCAGGAGGAAGATACTCCCATTCAGCCCTAATCTGGGTATACTGTCCTCATTACCCGACAACCAACATCCAACGTCTCATAGGAGCGCCTGGGCGTGTTGTTGTAAGCTCCACTCCGCTCTGCTTAGCTTTTGCCAGCCTAAAAATTAGAAAATAATTGAGGAAATTGATGAAAGCAAAATATTCCATGCCAAATACAATCGCGGACACAACTTGCGTGTTCATCATCAGTGGGTGTTTGGTATGATTGAACGAGGCACAAAACATGTGATCACTATTCCTGCGGAGCACCGCAATGCTGAGACTCTACTTCCTCTACTTCAACAGTGGGTTGAGCCCCAAACGAACATCATCGCAGACCAATGGTTGCCTATCTTTCCAGAAACTATACGAGTAATTTAAATCCACGTTTTTGGGGAGCGTACTGGAACATAAACCAACTGCAAGAACATTATGATCACCGATGGGTTAACCATCGACTGCACTTCCGCGACCCTCAGATTCACACAACCAACATCGGTTACCCCCCCCTTGTAGAGACAGCAACTGAAAGAAACTCTCAATAACAAGGGGGATCCAAATAATGTTCTACTTCCAGGATGCCTATACAACTTCATGTTTCGCCGGTTCCATGGTCACAAGAAGGGAAGAGTGATATTTGTTGAGATGTTTGTATGCAATTTGTATGCAGTGCAGTGCCGCAAAAGCGACAAAATGAAAAATGAAACTGTTAAAGCTCATCAGATACTACTGGATGCTGAATAGATTGGTGCTATTTGACAATGACGACCGCGAAGGCTATGTTTTGCTTTTTTGCTATGTTTGCTTTTTTAAGCTTTCAACAGCAGCTCTAAGACATAAAGTAGATATTGCTTAGCGGACTTTGGCTTGCAGAAAGCGCATCATAAAGTCGGCCATGGCTGAGCCTAAAACACCCAGGCACGATAAACATTAATTTTTAAAATATTCCCAATTAAAAATTGATAAACTATTGCTCAAATTAAAATGGAGCTGCTGGATTACTTTCGCAACGCGCAACTTGGTCTGAAGGCTGTTTTTAGCAGGAGGGGAAAAGAAAGCTGAAAATGTGCCAGAGCATTTTAGAGGAGACGATGTCTAGCAGCTTTGGTCAAGGTGAAGGTAACAGGTCATGTCTACATAGACGACGTTTGGTGAAGTGCGTGAAGATGGTGAGCACTTGAGCAGGCTGAGTGTTTGACTGGAAGCCATACGCCTTCTCCTGCCTTGTCAACGTTTCAGCCACCTATGCATTCATCGTCTTTGAGTTGCCTCACAGCTCTTTCTACCGCTCTTCTGAATCGGATTCATCATTTTCCCCCTTAACAGATTGCTTCGTAGAAGAGGAGCCAATGAGTGTTCTCGTTTTGTGCAGTGATCTCCAAAATAATTTTTCATTTCTTGTCGGTTGGTGATTGAGGAGCTGTACGCTGGAGATGCTGAGTATCACGGCATATTTTTGGACCCAGAGGATGAGGTCATTCAAAACTTAATGTTTTTTGACTTGCCTCAAAACGTAGTTCCCTAAAAAGCCTTAGAGGCACCAATGCTGAAGATTTATTTAGACTTTAGCAGCAACCGTGGGGAGCGCAGATGAAGAAAGCTTTCCAAGTCAATCCCCCTTTGCATGTCTTTGGTCGAGAAGATGTAAGCGGATTAGTTTTGGAGCATGGATTGGCTCGCGTGAAGAGGAAGATATGGGAACAGATAGTGAAGTACGGGAAGCAGGCGAAGGAGTGCTGGGTGGACTACATCAACATGGAGCCTTGGTACAACAGCCGCTACAGCAAAATTGATCCCATCGACTCCATGTTCTGGTCCCAGGCTGAAAAGGCGCTTCACACTGCCGAAAAAAGTGTGTTTTGAGATGAGGTGAAGCTGACGGTGTTGAAGAAGGCCACCGGTCCCATTTCTGCTGTCTTAGCTGTCTCCTTGATTTCTCGCAGGTTCTCAATAAGCAATGCATGAATTAGCATTTGAGACAAGATTTAAAAAATTTCATGAGGAAAATTAATAAAGGATTTTTTTATTTCAGGATATATTCAAGCTAACTGTCGTTGAATAGTTAGAAAGAAGGTGAAATTACCTTACTCAATGGTTTATTTTATGGAATTTTGAAATACTTTCGGGCAAACAGCATCCAATGCAACTAAAATTAGGGATTCAGTCTCAAAAGTATGTGATTGAAGGTGCAATTTTTGTAGAGGTTACTAAAAGCTGCAGCTACAGCTACTACAGATTTTGCTATTCATCTGGACGACGGGTCCTGGCGGCATGCTTGCATAACAAACTCTCAGGATTTATTGCTCATATTACTGAGAATCGAAGATAAGCACAGCTACAACTACACAAGATATCAAATAAAAAGCATAACCCAGCCAGATTTTAAAGAAATTTGAAACATCCTAAATGTCAGTGAAACTGGAGCCCTGGCTGCCGACTTCCACCGGCTGTGCTGAGGTAGAAATGGACAGCGCCGGCCATCTCTGCACTCTCTCGCCTCGCTACCAGCTCCTCATTGACAGAAAAGGGGTTCTTTTTCGAGACCTTTCAAAATCGCTTAAAACTGGATTTGTGGTTTTTAAAGAGCAGAAAAGTGTACGCAATGCACGTCTGCGAGCTATTCCTGCTGTTGACCCACCGACACTTTCCCTTCAATAATATCATAGAGAATCGGTAGCCATTATAACCAAGTAAAAACCCGCACCTCAGTTCAGAGCATCTAGTAAAATTGCATTGACCTCTAGCAGACAATTAGCACTGCCAACGTATTTTCCTTATATCTTGCCACTTTACAGCAAAAAACTGCGCTTGAATTGCTTATTTTGGGCAAGAACGGCACTGATTCCTAAATTTATTTCAAAATGTGAAAATAATTAATGCGTCGGCAGCTCGGTTTTGCTTTTTTGACTGTTAACCCTCTGTGTTATTCTCTATAATAATAGTTCACCCCATGTTGGGGCTTTTATCTGATAAACTAAAGCTGGATTATATTAGAATAATATAAACTGGTTTTGGCTCGCTTTCCAGGATAACATATGGACTTCATATTAGTAGCGTAGACAAGACGCGCGGAATGGGGAATCTAGCCTGCAAAATTTGCTCCCTTTTACTGTTTATTTCCCCTCACATTTTCACTCTATTTTTAACTGAATGGCGCAATTTAAAGCACATTCAAAGCTTTAATTTGTGAATTTTACACGGACTAGCTGATAAATTTGAGTTTGGCGAGAAATGCGAAGACAACTTTTCATCTATATCACTGTCCTAGCTGCTCTTTTTCTGTTTTTGGGACAACCGGAACAGCAGCCTCCTTCGGACAGAGTTTATCATAAAAGTGTTCTTCACCCTCAGATCACCATTCTCTATGCCTATTTCAAGCAAATGCAGAAATCAGGAGTCCGAGTTCGTCAAAAAAGCGCTTCAAACCTCCCCACCTCAAAGCACCTCGTGAGGAAGAAGAGGCATGGCCAGAGAACGAACCGGAACAAGGCAAAGGTTAAGCATTATTGCATTAGACACTATCCTTGCATGGTTCAATGGAGTTTTTGTGTTTAGTTCGACAAACGGATGACTATTTTTGCAGGATTGGCCTGGTGGGAGGAAGAAGAAGTGAGCGACAAGGATGACGAAGGTGGTGGCATTGAGTATCTAGACGACCTGATCAATGCTACGCTTCAAGTCTCTTCTACTGGTTTCATTTGTTTCATTTCACATTGTTTTTCTTATTTTCCCTTTTTTCGTTTTCATCATTACATCAGCCACTCATCAGTTTCATCGTAATAGGCCCCTAACTATGCCTCAAATATTACTAATAATACAAATGCTTCTTTTGGGTTTAAAAATAAAAAGAATGAACACGCAAAATTTCCAGCAACCCCAGGCAGCGCCTACCGAGCCTTGCTCGGCCGATTTCTGGTCTGGCACCAGATCAAATCCGTTCGCTCCATCCTAGCCTATGCCAGTCTGTAGGCCCAAATGTTGATCCTATGAAGGTAGTGGACGCACCCTGCGGCGCTTGGGAGGAGCTGGAAACGCACCTGCTCGACTGGGGCCCCGTCCGCCGCTACACCGGCCTCGACGCCAACGCCTCGCTGCTCCTGCACAATCGTCGTCGGGCCGCAGACCTCAAAAGCGTTTGCTCCATTTACGCCGTAGCTGAAAAAGCCCAGGGGTAAGTTTCGGGATTCGGCTGTGGGGAGAAAAATGGCCAGGAAAAATTCATTCATGTTTTTTGCAAAATGTTTGGTCCTGGTCTATTTTTCGTGAAACTTTTTAGGCAGGCTTTTGCAGACAGTGAAGCGATTTACGTTCACCTGCCTGAAGGTGAGCTCAGAGCAGCTGCCGGGCGCGGATCTGCTGATCAGCAGAGGCGCTCTGCAAGGCCTCTCCAACGAAGGTCTTGCCTGGCTCAGCCTTATGCGGAAGGGGCTTGTGCTGTGAAGCTGGTGATGAAGTGAGGCGTGAGTGAGTTCCTGCTGAAGCTGGTGAGCAGGGACAGACGGGGACGCTGCCGATTCAAGTACGCCCTCATCACCGAGAACATTCACATCCTCCCCTTCTGGAACAACCAGGACTCTGAGGTGCACAAGCTTGGCTCGTCTTTTAGATAGCACGACACATTTTCGATAATTGCGAATTTGAGGTTCTTTTATGGTGGTTCGCAAGTCTGAATTTTTCATTTATATTTTAGAAGTCCAATTGAGCACAAGCATCAGTAGCTCTGGCCTTCTAAAATTTTGCAATCCTGAGGAATAGCCGAGTAGAGAATTGTTCACTTATTTGCTAGTTGACTGTATTGGCAAGCTCAATTCTGAAGGATGGCAAGCAGCGGAGTGTGGATATCCGAGCGGAGCCTTTCAATCTTCCCGCCAAGCTGATGCTGCAAGAGCCAAGTGCTAAGCAGAGTGTTCTCAGAAGCACTTTGGCCCTCAACTTCGCCCAGGCCCCCTTCAATTGCACAACCTTCCTCAGTGACTCCTTCTACTTGTCGTAAAACAAATTGCACTTCTTTTACTGATGATTGCGTCGCAAATTATCGTCGATTTATTCCTTCTTGAGAAGACTAAAGGCACCATTCAAGATCGGCCCATGTTTGCTGAAGCTAGCTGAGATGGATCGCCAAATCCCCTTCCATGATTCGCGAAACGCTGGACTGGAGCTAAGGGGGCAGGAGAGAAGCTCAGTGAGGTGAGAAGGGGATATGGGAGTGATGGCGGGGGCGGCCCATTCGTCTCCGCCGCATGAACGGGAGTTGATAAAAGGCAGTCGGCTCCGGCTTTGCTTCACTGGCCTTCACCACTCCAGCCTTTCACCACTCCAACCTTTCACCTACCCCCCACCCCCCCTGCCTTTTTTCTGCTGCTACATCATCGGTTTGCCAGAGTGGGCAGTCATTTATTTGTCCTTTCGCTTAACGAAAGGGTTTTGCGATACGACTCAAGGACATTATCTGGCCAAACAAGACATCGTAGTATCTATATTTCTTCCGAGGCAGCATCTGATATTAAAACATTTACTGATCAAGCACACTTGCTGGATGGAGTCCTGGAGATGCGTGAGCTGGAACATATTGTTTGCCTAGTGAAACGCTGCCAGGCTTGCGTCTGACTCCAATCCCCTCATTCTTCCTAGCTCGGAGCAATTGGGGGTGCAACTGAAAGAAGCGCTCGTAGTCTGGAATGAGGTAGGGCGCCGAACTGCACCTGTCTGGCGTAATTGGCCTCTCTAATAGCCTGCCTCCCCAATAGCAGCTCCTCTACTGCCCCCCAATCGAAGTCTGTCCTCTGCTGCTGAAAGGGCTTTGGGAGGGTTTTGCAGGAGCGCTCTCTTTTGAAGGAGGTTGAAGCGGTGTTTGCCGAGGCACTCGAGCTGGCTGTAGAGTTGCGGAGAGTGGGGAGCAGGCATGGACAGGACACGCCCGCCTTTCGTCCGCGCCCTGCCTAGGTGGCCTGCAACATTTATGCTGGTGTGTTTTTGGCATGAAAATGTGCAGGGGGCTTTTAGTGGTTTTTAGGCAGGATGCAGCTTTCCGTGAGCGTGTTTTGCGTCGAACATGAAATGACGCAAATTTGGTTGTGCAAAATTGTTGTTTTTTTGGAACATATGTCAATTTGTTAAATTTCAATTTTAGATAAATTTTTAAACTCAATTTTCAAAGTAACTGTGACTGTACAATATAGGATTCTGTTGCTTGTTTTGCTCCAAAAAGCTTACAAGGAACTTAATCCACAGGCAAAAGCGGTGCTTGCTTTCTTCATCAGAAGGCCGTTTGGTTTTTTGCCCCCATCCAGCCAATTTGCTTCCAGAGGCTCGTTTCGCCCAGCTAACGCGTCTGCCTTTTTGGCTCCACGCAATTTCAGGCGCCCATAAATTTCGACCACACAAGCGCCAGGATTTGGCCCCCTGCTCAACTCTTCTCCGTCCTCCTCCTTTTTTCGCCCCCCTTCAAGACGAAGGCTTGCTAGGCAGGGCATCTGCGAGCCATTTGCTTCTCAAAGCAAACAAATAGCGGCCCTCCTTTCGTTCCGGCTAAATTACGCGCCCCAGCCTTCCTTACCTTTCTGCTGCTGGCAAGCTGCCTACTATTTGGCACAGGCTCCAATCGGATCTTTGTTTATTCTGTAATTTTTGTTTTTTGGGATTTGTGCATTTTTAGGGACAATCCCATGAGAGCATATGATAGCAGGTGATTCAAAATTAAGCCTCGAAAAGCGAGCGCAATGCTTTTGTTCACGAGAAACTCACGTTTGCTGAAAGAGCTTCGCTCTCTTGATCACCAGGCCCATTGAGTGAGTCTAGAAAAGGCCAGGCCATAAAGCACCTTTCTATCGGCAAATTGTCCATGCTCCCCGGCACCGCCTCCTAGACTTTCGATTACCTCTTTCTCCTCCTCCCCATCTTTTCCTACCAAAGGGGCCTCCGTCTTCCAGCAAGAGCAGTTTTGCGGGGGGCGCTCTTCCACCAAGGCGTCTCAAATGTCGCATCCGGCAATAAAGGAGTCAAGAGCCGACCTTCCCGGCCTCATATCAGCCTGCTAGGTGGCCGGCGAAGTGGTGGAGGGAAAAAAGGGGCGCAATATCAGCGTCTGGGGAGGCCACTCCGGTGCAACATTGGGGCGCCCCTCTGCGAAATCCGAGGAGCCTTCTGCGCCCGGAGAGAGCGGGGAGGGAGAAGTGGAAGGTCAGAGGGCCTTCTAGGGAGAACCCTCTCAGCCCCCCCTGCCCCTTCTTCAAGCCCCCGCCACCACTTCTGGGATAAGGTTGCGCCCATCTCAGCGGCTTTCGCCCCCTCCCCCCAGACTCCCGCCATCGCCTTCTCCGCTTTCAATCTCTCTCCAGCTTCCATCCCGCCCGCACACTTGGCGCATGCACGCATATGCCCCTTTCCCTCCCCTGACAGGCAATTGGCGGCCTTTTTCCATGGAAGGCTCTCTGCCCTTTTTTGGGAGGGCGCCCAGTCCGCCTATCTGCTGGAAGGCTGTGGAGCTGAAATGCCGCGCCACCTATCTCCCCTTCATCGCCCTAGGCCTGGAAGAGATTCCTTTCCTCATTTCTAGGGCCATGTGGCTGAGGAGTGAGAGTGCATTCGAGGATCTGAGTAGGGCTGGGCAAACAGAGCGTAGCCGATCTATAGTAATAACGGCAGCAAGGTTGTGGTTGCCCCGTAAATGGCGCTGCCTTATCACGGCTGTCTATCTGGGGCCCCCCAGAAAGCTTTTTTGGGCCTCCCCCAGTGAATGGGGCAAAGCGCAGCCAAAGGGGGAGCTGGCAATTTATTAGTCGCACTTTTCTGGCACTGGACTTGTTGCTGCTCTATTTCGGATGGGGTTCAAAGAAGGCACTAGATTGTCCTTTTTCTGCTCACGAAGCCTCCTAGAAGGGCCTGCCAGAGACAGCTGCTGTTTGCCCATGCATGCCAACCTGAGCTACGCCAAACTGCCCTTTCTCTCCTTGTCGACCAATTGTGGGGAGTAAGAGGGTGGGGATGGGATGGGGGGCAGGGAGAGGGGGCTGGGAGAGCGGCTGGGTAAACGCAGCCTGCAGTCTTTTGCGCCTATGGTTAGATGCCATAAAATTGGCCTGCCCTCTCCAACGCCTTCCCTTACCTCTTCCACCCCCTTGCTTTTACTCTCACCCGCCCTCCTTCCCCCTTTTCTCTCCTTCACGCATCCTTCTTCGAATATGGACCGGAAATTCACCAGCCTGGGCCCCAGATGCAAAGAGCAGCTTTTCTCACCTGATTCACCCTCTCTCACCCAAAGCAAGCCTATAGGGAGCCTTTTTTGAACCAGCACACACCGGGAGACTCTGGCCACTTCAGAAGAGCCGGGGCTCATTATATCCTCCCGCTTGGGCTGGCCTGAAAAGGAGAGAAGATGGGGCCGCCCTGGAATGGCGCGGCGGAGGAAGTTGCCATGGCAGTCGTATCCATTATAGATCCTTTGGCTGTGACAGCAGGCAAGTGCTTTCACGCGCTGATTACCTTACCGCCTCTCGCCCACTGTCAGCCCCCTCCGTCACCCCTCCCCAGCTCCCCCACACCCCAGCTCATCCACTATTCATCGCCTCTCTCCCCCAGCGCCCTTCGTCTGAGACGCGGCCCAACTCACCCGGCGCCAATT
>JASANA010003645.1:0-21654 GCA_030248095.1 Ptycholaimellus sp. GST1_10 | reverse complement strand
TTGCTGCATTTCGTCACCTTGTCTTTGCTCTGTTTTGTCAGGATAATGTATGCCTTTAAGCTAAAAAAGGATTTCTTGTTCAAAGACATTAAACGGATGCTTTCACTCGTAAAATTTGATGAACATTAATGGCAAATCATTATTTCGTCTTGGGGCAATGTTAAGGGTTTTTTTTCTGCCTCAAACTCTGCAATATGTAAGTGGTTTTGGACTTAGATTACGAATCTGGCATCCATTTGCCTCCACTTTGTCATCATGGGCTTCTACCAGGCCATGGTGTACAAGCAGCTCATCATCAACTTTGTCTTAAAGATTGCTGAGGGTCTTTTGGCCTCAATAACAGCACCATATAGGTAAATTGGGGCGTAGATTACAAATCTTGTGTCCATATGCTTACTCCTTCTCTTCATGGGCTTCTACCAGGCCGTTGCCTTGACCGAGAGTAAGGCTACACCTCCCGGTTGCCCTCTGCTTACACCGCCTGCCAATGTTCTGCTTTAAAAGACCCAGTTGTCTGATGTTTCAGCGAAGAAATAAACACGAATGGCAGAGTCAATTGTTTGATCAGATTAGGCACAGTAAATTTAAACCCTCCGCTAGTATCTTGAACACCTCACCGAACCGCACAGCCCGCCCCGACTGTGTATGAGCACTGAAAGCAGTGAACCCGGAGCCTAAGTGCCGAGCGCACATCCACAACTACTCCAACTCTACCCTCAACCAGGTCAGCAGCCTGTTTCTTGATGGCTGGCGAAGGAATCTTTCAATCTCCAAAGAGGGAAATACAAAGGCCAAAAAATATAAGATAGTGGAACTTTGACTCATTTCACTGGCCTCAGGACTGAAGCTCTTGACAAATTGCTTAATGACATATTTGATGGTGCAGTGCCAAAAGCAGTTGTAGTGATCAATGAGTGACTGTCCCCACAGCTGCCCCTGCCCCTGCCGTCTATACCAACCGCGCATCGCTTTTATTCTCCTCCATAGGCCTGATGTTTCACCCTGCTGTCAAAATTCTCTGCTGTCCTGCAGCCCTAATTATATTCCACATCCGAGGAGTGACAGTTCATTCTTTCATTTTGCATGCCTCTGGCTGATTTCCAGGGCAAGTTCTGATGTTAAATGGTGATGTTCATTACACCATACAGTTTCCCGCCGCATTCTGCTTCTACGAACCCCAGGGCTATTTTACCTGCCGCTGTCTCGACAACTATCTGGATACATTGTCCACCGTCGGAGCTCCTGGGATCTCTTAAGGCCCCACTTGTGAGCTCTCCTATGTGGGATGACTGATTTTGGAAGACGTTTTGATAATTTTTGATGGACAGAAAGTTTGTATGTGAAAAAACCAGATAAAGTGGAGCCCATTTGAACCGAAAAATTAAAGAAGAGCAAATAAGTGGATTCCATTCCATTGCTTTCAAGTTGATCAAGAACGAGTGCCTGAAAACGTCGGCCGCATCTGCCTCAAACGTAGGGCGTGCCTATTTCTTTCACTATTACCTAAGCATCTTATGTTTCACAGTGGAAGTAATAATGTAATATCATGGATCTGTGTAAATTGGGAGATCTCAGCGTCCATTCAAGTGTTGGAAAAATTTTAATCTCTAAAAATTGTTGGAAAAATTTCTCAAAATTTTCCTAAATTATTTTCCGTCTATTACTGTAAAGAAATTTCGTCTTTAATTTCAATTCAAACGTTTCAAATAATTTGAAATTAAAATCATTTTTGAAGTGAATTCAATTTTTTTCACAGACACTTCACAGAGTAGTAAATTGAGCAGCAGTCCTTGCTCAAAACACCTATGAGCGCTTATGGACAATTCTTTTGCCTCGTCTCGTTCCAATGGGCCATTAATCTATTCTAATTCTGAAATTCACCTCTACTCAAGCGAGTGCGTGGAGGGATACGCCGGACTGGGCCCAGGAAGGTGCCATCTGCGCGACACCAAGACAGCCTTCACCTGTGAATGAGCACCTGTGATTCCCAAATCCCCTCCAAAGGCCAGGGCGAGACTGCGTCATCCTCGTACACTGCACGACGGGGGAGGCGGAGAGCCACGCCATGGCTGAGTGCCGGGACCCCCTGCGAGTGCAAGGATGGCCACATGACAAAAACCCTGGCAAACAGCGCTCCGGCTGAATCTGCACTGTTAGGGAACTCTTTCTTGCTTAGACATGCGTAGGAGCAGACTGAATCGAACCTCAAGACCTAGCCGACTATTGAACAATTGGAAAAGCTGCGGAAACGTGCTACGGATTACCTTTGTGCAATCATTTGCTAAATATGTAAAACACGTGAAACATAAGTTGCCTGAGCAACAGTTCCCGGTACCAAATTTTCAACAATTTTTCAAATCCAGATTTAGACCTGACCCTTATCCAAAATGTCCCGTTCTTTTGGTTGGAAAGAAATGGCAGCTGGATTGTGACAGTGCCGCGAGTCTGTTCGCGTAACAACGAGTGTTCCGCGGCATCCCTGGTCGTCTCTGCGTTCGAGGTTCGGGCTTTTTTGCCACTCCTTCAAAGTGTCGAGGACAAGTTGGCAAAGGCAACCGCCAAGCACTCAAGCTCGTCTGAAACATTCCACTGCGTGGCTGGGGCTGTTCTTGTGGGCTTTCTCTCGCTTCATTAGAAAACGCTGCACTCATATTATCGAAAATCCTTCAAAAGGCAGTCTTGCCCGCTGTCGAAACATTCAGCGATTGTTCCCAGCCGTTCCAGCAAATAGCCATCAAAGCTTGCAGACAGGGAGTGGCGTGACCCAGGCCTGAACGACGGCAGCTGCAAGGCCATCTGCTATGAACTCCCGGTGTGAATGAGTGGAGCCCTACCTGGACCACTGTCCTGACCCTGCCCAGAAGCAAGTATGAGGATCCAGGTCTCATAATTATGATGATCAAGTATGAGGATGAATATAACTAATGATTATTTCTCGATGCCAGAAGCTTGGCCAGTTTCACCCCCTCTCCTTCTCCAACTCATCACCTCTCAGTCCTTCCTCTTCCAGCATCCGCCGCAACCTTCCTCTTCACCTGCCTGTTGCCAGCATTTCTTGAGCTTCCTATTTAGCTTTTGGCCATCCTTTCGCTCATTTAGGCTTCCAGTGAGCGAGCTGGTCAAAGTGGCTAGTCAAATATGCTGAATCTAGGCCATTGCAGTGTGAATGCGCTCAATACAACGTCTCGGTGATGAGCTACAGCCATCCAAACTTTGACAAATCTGCAATATGTTATGTAGCTGGATAATGGTAGCTGGGCGCTACCATCGACAATGAGGGCGATTCATAATATCAGAAACCATTTAACGTCATACTCCATGGCGTTACTCTTCAGCTGGCGCCAGCCCAAAACGTTAATTTACCTTTATTATAGATTGCATTTGCCGATTCGCTTGATTTTGTAAGCTTATGGAATCGTACCAGAACTATTCCCATACGTTAATTCATGATGTATGCTGATAGTTGGGGCAGCTAGAGCACCCAGATGGATGTATTAGATGCATGCCTTGCATTGCGTCTGTGGCCGACATAACATTACATTCGCTACCAGTACTTGTTTCGACACCCAGAACAATGGCAAATCATTCAACCATAAAGTTTCAACTATGTCTAGCTTTCTTCGCTCTCATCTTGCAAGTCGCAACCAGTCGAGATTGTATGTCATTTACTGTGCAGGAGTTAGGAGATAGGCCATTGAATACTAACCCAAAGTTCATATCGTTCATATTTATTCGCAATTAAAAGTGGAGAAGTTGCCTAAAATTTGCCAATGAATAATATACCTCGCCAAAATGCAAATTACTTGTAGGTCCAACTGAAATTGAAAATTTGCTCGATAACGATATAGTTGCCCACTATTATGTGATGCAAAGCTCTCTGCAAAAACTGATTAGACTCTCCAAAGATATTTTACCTTCACAGACAGTAACAGTGCGATCTGAGCATCAGAACCCCATATCGATATATCTGGTAATGATTCGTTTTCTATGGAGAAGGTCATGGGCGAATGTACGGTAAATGACGAAATACCAGAGCTAGAAAATATCCAAATCAGGAATTGAACAATTTATATGCTATAATTTGTTTTGCAACATTCGCTAGTTTTGGATTTTTTTACAAACTTGTAAATGAGGCTGAAACCTGGTCCCCCCCCCATGGGATTCCCCCCATAGAGGTGTACCGACCCCCCAAGAGGGGGACCCCCCCCATGAAGGTCCCCCCAATATTTTACCTTGGGTAACTAGGTAAACTAGGGAAACCCCAATGATTTTACCTAGGGATTTCGACGCCTAGTTCCCCCCCCAAGACACAGTTTCACCTATTTTCACCTAGTTTCACCAAAGCCGTATCAACTAAGGGACGAGTTAGCGCAGGGTGTGTGTGGTAGGTAAAGTCTTGTGTGTGGTAGGTAAAATCTTGGGGGGAACCTTCGTGGGGGGTAATTTTCATGAGGGGGGTTTCTTGCGTGGGGGGGACCTCTCATGGGGGGGGGGGAAACTAGGTGTCAGCCGTAAATTAAAAGTCAGAAAGCCTGAGACGGGAAGCCTGAAACGTAAGACTGTGCGAGGTTTAGTGCCGAAAACTCCACAACAAAAGTCTATTGGGTTGGTGCGGGTGGAGCGTAAGTGGAGTGTCAGAAAAAGCCCCTCTTTTCGACCCAAGAGTATGTTTTTGGGGCCATAAAAACGTCCAATAAATCTGATTATTTTTGCATGGGAAAGAAAATTGGCGAATTGACGAAAATCTTTAAAAACCGCTAGGAAGTGGCAAAATTCTAAAGAAAATCGTTCAAAAGCATTTATCCGAATTCCTCCTTATTATCCTCCTTCTAATCCTGGTATCTGCTTAAAATTTCTAAATATCTATATCTGCTGCTTCTAAATTCTTGTCCAAATTGGATAAGTTTTGGCTAAAAAAAACTTCAAAAAGTGCCTGTTGTTACAGTCAAATATGCCATCCGTCATTTTCGCTTCCTTAGCCATTCTCCGTCCCACGTTATAATGGAGAGGCCGGCAAATGTGCTTAGCCACAACATTTTTTTGGCCGTTCATATTTTCAAAATCGTAATAGGGTTTGTCCCTGTCTAAGAGGGGACCGTGCTTAAGCTCCGCTCGTAAGGCCCCAATTTCACCAATTGCCTAGAGCGCACGTTAAAGGGCAGCATTATATAAATCTGAGCCCAAGCAGTAAACTCAATGATTCAGTATATCGCGAAAAGAAAGCTCTGTTTGTAGAAGATTGGCGAAAAAGAATTACTCCTGAAAAAGTTTACCATACTATGTACGTTCGGGTGGAGCGAGTACAATATTCGTTGCGAAAAAGTGGGTGGACGTCGTCAATGTACGATAAAGGACACTAGCAATGGACTAAAACTACTAAGCTTTCAGAAAAAAACAAGCTGGTGATTAATTTTTTACACAACAAAAGTTGTGTGCAAGTAAAGCGCAACTGGGAAGCCTGACAATGAGGGAATAGAATCAAAAAGTAATATGAAACATAACTAAGAAAGGAAGTCAAGCTTACTTACACTCAACTTGTTTGTTGATTATTTTACTAGCCAAAACATATAAAGCATTTTGGACTTGTGAGTCGCAAATAATCGTACTGGTCACATAGTGTTTTGCCCTCTTTAAGGTTATGAAGACGCCGGTAAAGCGTGCGATTAATGTGTTCAGATCTAAACGTTCAGGCTCATTCTACGCAAAAATCAAAATTTAATTGGAGATATGCTTTTTTGCAATGACGCTGCAATTGGTTTTGTGATCCTAGCAATGCTCACGCAATGGAGACTGGCAATGCTCACGCAATCTATACTTTCCAAGCTTTCCTACAATCTAACCATCCCACACAGCCTACCACTGAAACAGCAGCATTTTCAATTTACTACACGCTGTCACTATGGAAATCAGGCACAAACAAGTTTTTGTGATTTCAAATTAATCAACCCCGATAACACGATCAACTTCCTTCTGTTGTGCAGAAGTCTCTATTGAGCCGATACACATCCAATAGCTGAGCCTGATAGCTGGACACTTTGCAAGTGTTGGCCTTGACGGTGCAAGCGGCGGCCGGAGTTTAATTATTGCTTAAAATTGGTGTTCAATTGCTTTGCTATTGTCCAGATCTTTTGGATGTCCCATTGAGAGAATATGCATAAATTTCTCATGCTGTAGCATGGTAGTGTTGGTATTGGATGGGGACGAGAGTTGGCTATTTTCGACGACCAGCAGGGCGCATCTGGCCTCTGCCCGTGCCTATGTTGATGGGCAGCGCGGCCCCATAACCCCCGCGATAGCCGCCGAAGCCTCCCCATCCTCAAAACGCCAGCCTATGCGCATGCACAGCACAATCGAAGCCGCACTGACCTCCATAGCCGCCGTACTGGGCTTCCACATTAGCCGGACCCAGCAGCACAGCCAAGCCTCAACATCAACTGGCTACGATTTTTGCGCGGCCGACGCCCGCCTGCCGCGGAGGGCAGGGCAGTCAGAGCTCCGGAGGCCGGAGGGCATGGGTGCGGAGGCCCCGGAGCGTAGCCTAGCATGCGAAGCATGCTAGGCGAAGCGTAGGGGCCGTAGCACTCGTGCCCGGAGGCCGGAGGAGCTCTGGCGCCCTGCCCGAAGCGGCGGGCGGCCAAGGCCAGCTTAACCAGTTACCTCATTTTTGCGTCCGTCTTTCCGCATATATATATATATATATATATATATATATATATATATATATGTGTGTGTCCGAGGCCCGTACTCCTCGGTTTTTCAACGAAAATGGCTGATTTTTTGCATGAAGGTCCATCTAGGCGGTGCCTCGGGACGATTTTTGGCGCTTGGCGTAATTTTTTGAATTTCGCCCAAAACTCAATTTTTTGATGTTTCAAGACACTAACAAGGTATTCTCGGCTGTCGCCAAGATGCGCGGCCACTGTTCCGAGCAATATTGTCAATCTACATGAGCGAATTTTACTAATTGCATATTTATTTACTTGCCGATATTGTCTAAAAATCTGGGAGTTATAATTTCTTAATTTTGAAACATCAAAATTCTAAGTTTAGGGGAAAAATCCAGAAATTTCGCAAAACCCCAATAAACCTCTCAAGCCACCACCAGGGCGGACCTTCATGCAAAATTTCAGCCAATTTCATTAAAAAACCAGGGAGTTATGATTTTTTTTTGTTTTTGAAACATCAATATTTTGAGTTTTGGGAAAATATCCAAGAATTTTGCAAAAACCCAATAGAGCTATCAAGCCACCACCTAGGCGGACATTCATGCAAAATTTCAGCCAATTTCATTGAAAAACCAGCGATTTATGAATTTTAGTACTTTGAAACATCAAAATTTTAGGTTTTGGGCGAAAAACGCAAAATTACGCCAAGCACCAAAAATGGCCTGGAGATACCACCCAGGCGGACCTTCATGCAAAAATTCAGCCAATTTGGTTGAAAAACCGCGGAGGCCCGCCCCCGGAGGCACATATTGGGCTGGCGCGAGCGAGCGTTAGCGAAGTGTCAGCGCCCAGCCCCTCTTTTCGACCCAGGTGTACGTTTTGGGGGTTATTGCTAGATCTCAATTTTGATAAGGCTGCTGCTCGTCGCAGAAAGCTCCAATCGTGTTAATTTTTTCTGCAATGGAAAGAGCAACATCGAATTGACTATAGTTTCTTTTTTGACTTTTGCATGAAACGGTTTATTTTACCTTGAAAAATGCAAAAAACCAACTGTCCGAACTCCTTCTTCTCCTTCTCCTTCTCCTTCTCCTTCTCCTTCTCCTTCTCCTTCTCCTTCTCCTTCTCCTTCTCCTTCTCCTTCTCCTTCTCCTTCTCCTTCTCCTTCTCCTTCTCCTTCTCCTTCTCCTTCTCCTACGCATCTATTCAATGGACGATAGTAGGTATTCAATGGACGATAGTAGGTCCTTGGGCCTCATGTATTTATATTTATTCATAAGTCTTCAGTTAAACAGCGATCCATATGCATCAGTCGTGTAGTGGTCTAAACGATTGAAATGCTGGTTGTACCTGGGAGGTTCGAATCCTTCTGAGGCATTCAGTTTTATTTTGGAAATTTTTAGTTAAGAAAACAACTGGTACCATCGGGCAGGCCAAAATTAGAGCACTTTTTTCCCAAAAATCGATTGCCCAAGTATAAAATCATGAAAATTTCACAAAATATGTAGTTTGCCAATAAATTTGAATTGTATTTTTGATTTTCGAATCTTTTCTTTTTGTTATATTTTTAATGAGTTTATTTTAATTTTTTTTTCATAAATTATAAAATAACATAAAATTGTATTTATACGTTTTAAACTATACTAAAAGTGGAAGAAATAACTGGTACCATCGGCAAGCCAAATGTGGGTCTCTTTTCTCCAAATTTTGTAATTGCCTTGAGCAAAAAGACAAGGAAATACATTTTATACTAGTGGAATCTGCTGCGTCATCTGCATTTTGTTTTTGGGCGCGCATGGAAAGAGACACTGAACTGCGCGCCAAAAACAAAATGCAACTGTCCAAGCAGCAGATTCCACTAGTATAAAATGTATTTCCTTGTCTTTTTGCTCAAGGCAATTACAAAATTTGGAGAAAAGAGACCCACATTTGGCTTGCCGATGGTACCAGTTATATATATATATACTAGTAATATTGGTCAGTGGCCGCGCTTCGCACGGCCACCTTTAGTTAAAGTTATGTGACCAGTTCTAAACGTTCCTTAAATATGCTCACCTTTCAGAAAAAGGATTTCTAAATATATAAATACAATATTACAATGTATGTGTATGGGGACTAATAGGAACCAATTTGAGACATCTTCGTGGCCTTTATGGTCACAATGGAGTGTAAAATGTTCAAAAACTTTGATTCATTAGCCCATTTGAAGTCAATGCAAATGACGCTGGGTGCATCCTTGCGCCTAATTTGTCTTGGAAAATTACTTGAATCATTCCAAAAACATTGGGCTCCTGGGTAGGCCAGAAATCGAAAAATTGGCATCAGTAAATCCATTATTTATCAAATATTTTAGTAAAAACTTTAAAAACTAATTAATGGATTTTAAGCAGATCAGTTGTAGCTTCAATTTAAAAAAAAGTCCGACAGAAAAAGTTAAAAACTGGATGAGTTATGGGGTTTCAAAGTCAAAAAATGGCCAAAAATGGCAAAAATCGGCACGTTTTCAATTATTTCATGTTTTTAAATTTTTCCATGCATGGAGCAGCCCAAAAAATATTGAATAACTCGTCAAAAGCCAAACGTAGAGCTATCATATGCCAAGATAACTTAAGAATCCAGGTGGCGCCGATACCCCTCCCAAAATGGCATCACCCGTATTATATAAGACTAGGTTGAGCTTCGCCGTCGCCTACGGCGACTCTATGGATAAAATAGGGAAAAAGAAAAAACACCAATAATAATTGAAATATGGATTTATACTACAAACTTAAGGAAGAGGAATTGTACTTAAATTCGCCATCGCCTATGGTAGGGTGAACGATATAGAACCAGCTACAAAAATTGCACTTAAAATTTACAGGCAGGAGCAGAGCTAGGTCTGGCATTTTTGGCAAATGCCCCCTCGAAGCCATTTGGGGGGGGGGGGTGGGGGTATTGCCCGTCCGAAATCTTTAGACAAATTTTCATAAAAGGAAAAATAATCAAAAAAAATTTGCGCTTCGCACATTAAGGTCGACTGTACTCCACTTTTTTTTCATTACTGTCGACTGTACTTTTTTTAAGTTTTTCATCAATTTCCCAAAGAAATCTTAAATTTTTTTAAAATTACGATTTTTTGAGAGGTGACAGTTGTTGGAGGCTGGGGGTTATTGGAAAAGCTTTTAATTGGGGGTTAATGGATAATTTTTGGGGGATAACTGGGTAAGTTTTAGTTTGGAGGAATGGTTGGATGTTGGGGGGGGGGCAGTCGGATTTGAATAAAATTATTTTTGATGCATTAAACGCGCTCTTTAAAGCACCTTTAAATTTTATGGCATAATTGGATAAGATTTCATTGTGGGATATAGTTGAATAAGTTTTGGTTTAATAAATAGGTTTTTTGGGAGGGGACGGGTTTGCAATTTTGGGCGGGACAGCTGGAAAAGGTTTTTTGAGGGGAGACAGTTGGACAATTTTTGGGGGGCTGGAGCTATTGAATGAGAGTTAAATTGGGGGGATGATGGATATTTTTTCATTTTGGGGGGGGGATAATTGGGTAAGTTTGCGTTTGGGGGGATGGTTTGATGTTGGGGGGGGGGCAGTCGGGCTCGAATAAAATTAGTTTTGATGCGTTAGAACACGATTTTTAAAGCACCTTTAAATTTGGGGATATATTTGAATAAGATTTCATTTGGGGCGGGACATGTCTCTGGATCAGCGCTTTTTGGCAAACGGATGGGCGGGGTAGCAAAAAGCTGAAATATCACAACGAAGGAGGCTACTGGCTGTGAGGGATGAATATTGCTGGGGACAAGAATGTGCTCACACTTATTCAGGCATTTAAGTTTTATTAGATTTGCAAGCATCAATCAAAAATGGAGAGTGTTTTCTGAAATATTTTTGGAAAATGGTTTGGGGGTAAATGGCTGTGGGTTGTGCGGGTTGAGCAATGAGCATTGAGCAATCGGATTTGGGGGGACAAGACAACAGGATACACAGCTGGGATGACAAACTGATTAGGGATTAAGTTCAATTGGAATTGGTAAGGGGCAAACGGCTGGGCGGACGGCTGGGAAGGTCAAAAGTCTGAAGCTTTGTTTGGGCTGCATGGTTCCCGCTACACGGGTGCTCAGCTTTTTTCATGCATCGGCCTCATTTATGGTCTATGGACTCAGTGGCCAAAGTACAGCCACACCAAGTGAACACACCACCAGGCTGTCCTCAAGGACATCAAAAATTAGGCATCCAACCCAAGGATAGGTTGCCTATGAAATTGTGTGTCTGGCCAAAGTTCGTGGAAAATATATTTGTAATGGGAAAAACTTAGCCAGATTGGGTAGCCTCCCAAAACTGCGCAGTTCAAAAACATTTATAAAAGTCACATTTTTGATGTTTTAAGCACTTTCCCGTGCTCAGATCAAGCTCCGCATCGCTCCATCATGTTCCTGGCCCCCGATTTACCCAAAAACACTTCTACCTCCTCACCAGAAGCTTCCCCCATGGCGCGCCCCGTGTTTACTCACAAGACAGGCTCTGTCATTATATATGGTGACTAGGTTGCAACTCCATACATGTCATAAATAAGTGCAGCATTCAAGCCCAGCTCCCAATTGTTCATCCGTTTACTTAAATGATCACTGAAACATGGCACACTTGAGTAGGCCGCTTGCATTGCCCCAATAGGTCAATTCGCCTTGGCTTTGTTTTGGCTGTAACTCAGTCAATTCTCAACCCTTTTCAAAAATCCCAACGCCATTTTGCAGATAAAATCAATATCTTTCAAATGCAAAAAACCGCATTGCAAAATTCAAAGCCAGACAAAAGATATGCCCTAAAAACCCTCCAAATTGACCATTTTACTCAAACATTTGATGTTTTAAGCACATTGCCGTGATCGGAGCTAGCTGGTTACAACGCTATCGTGTTCCCCGGCCACGATTTACCCTCTACGATACAGCTTGAATTGGGACTGCGCGGCGTGCTCACGCTACAGACACGTCTCAGCTTTTATATTATGGACTAGTATTGGTTGGGCCTGCGGCGCACATTGGCATCTCCAGACATGTCCAAAATAAGTGCACCAATCAATCACACCTCCATGTGTGCATCCTTAAATTTACATTTTTGCTGAAACATGGCATACTTGAGTAGGCCGCTAGCATAGTCCAAACTGGTTGGATTAGCTTGGCTTTGTTTTGGCTGTAACTCTGTCAATTCTCAACAGATTTCAAAAATTCCAACGCCATTTTTTGCAGAATTTTATTTCCTAGCGATTGCAAGAAAGAATTTGACAAAATTCGCTTGTTCTCAAAAATTATGCCCAAAAAACCCACCAAAATGACCATTTTACCCAAACTATTGATGTTTTGAGCACATTCCCGTGATTGGATCAAGCTGGGTATAACGCCATCGTGTTCCCCGGCCACGATTTACCCTATAAGCTACTAACTTTGAATATTTAGCTTGAATTGGGACTGCGCGGCGTGTTCACGCTACGGACACGTCTCAGCTTTTATATTATGGACTAGGTTGGGAGAGGCCTGCGGCGCACACTGACAGCTCCAGACATGTCAAAATAGGTGCAACACTGAGTTCAACTACCAAGTGTTCATCTTTTTACTTAAATTTTAGGCCGCTCGTATTGAAAAATAGGCCATTGTGTCTTGACTTTGTTTTGGCTGTAACTCAGTCAATTCTTAGCCGATTTTAAAAATTCCAGCGCCATTTTGAAGATAAAATTGATATCTTTTGAATGCCACAAAATGCATTGCATACTTCGAAGTAAGGCGAAAGCTATGGTCAAAAAACACTCCATAATGACCATGGTTTGGGCCTGCGGCACACATTGGCAACTCCAGACATGTCCTTAATAAGTGCATCAATCAATCACACCTCCAAGTGTGCATCCGTTTAGTTACATTTTTGCTGAAACATGGCAGACTTGAGTAGGCCGCTAGCATAGTCCAAACTGGTTGGTTTAGCTTGGCTTTGTTTTGGCTGTAACTCTGTCAATTCTCAATGGATTTCAAAAATTCCAACGCCATTTTGTGCAGAATTTTATTTCCTAGCGAATGCAAGAAACCATTTGACAAATCTCGCTTATTTAAAAAAATTATGTTCAAAAAACCCACCAAAATGACCATTTTAGCCAAACATTTGATGTTTTAAGCACATTCCCGTGCTCGGATCAAGCTGGTTATAATGCCATCGTGTTCCCCTGCCACGATTTACCCAAAAAACTCTTAACTTCCTAGTTACAGCTTGAATTGGGACTGCGCGGCGTGCTCACGCTACAGACACGTCTCAGCTTTTATATTATGGACTAGGTTGGGAGAGGCCTGCGGCGCACATCATCATAATTTTTTTCGTAATTTGTTATTAAAGTGCTTTAGTTTTTTTATTATATGATTAGAAATTTGTGATACCATTTGCCATTCATATTCGAATATTTTTTTGTTTTCAGTTTTGGTTTTTGTGTAAAATTTAAATTTTATATATATCGTTTTTTTCTTATGCTGTATTTTAAATTTTATGGTTCTTTTAAAAAAATACATTCACTCTTTTCACAACAAAGTGCGAGTTAATTTTCAGCCATTCATTTTCTGAAGGCATAAAGATATCTTTGAACTGAATGTAAAAATGCATATTGAATGGGTGTCTATTGAATTCCAAAAAAAATTCAAACACGAATTTGGAACTTGGGCTGCATGGGTCCCGCTACACGGGTGCTCAGCTTTTTTCATGCGTTAGCCTCTTTTGTGGTCTTATGACTCATTTGGAACCCCCACCCAGCGGCCAAATTACAGCCACACCAAATAAATGAATGCAAAAGCAAACACCCGGCTGTCCTCATGGAGCATCAAAAAATCAGGCACCAAACCCAAACAAGGTAAGGCTGCCCGAGACAGACACAGGATGATCAAGCAGTTTGGAAATTTGTTTAATGAGTGCAATATTACCCAATTGGATAGCTGCACAAAACTGCGCAGTTCCAAAACATTGATAAAAGTCAAATTTTTGATGTTTTAAGCACTTTCCCGTGATCAGATCAAGCTACAGACAACATATTTTGGTTAGGCGACCTCGATTTACCCAAAAACGTTCTCACTTCCCATGCAGCTACTGAATTGGGCTTGCGCGAAGCTATCTACTTACGGACAAGGCTCAGCTTTTATATTATGGACTAGGTTGGGAGAGGCCTGCGGCGCACATCTACATTTCTGGTAATTTCTGAAATTGCTTTGGTTTATTTATTATTTGCATTTATGTATTTTTCAGAAACTCCGAGTGGTTTTCTGGTTTTCACATTCTTGCATTGATTTGTGGCTATCTTCGCTCCTTTATTAAGTACACTCATACTGCAAATTTTATGATAATTTTAATGTTCTTTGATTCCTAATATGCAATTTTACATATTTGGATTTGATTTTTCATTTAAACCATGCAACAACTTCAGTAATCACCAAATCAACGCAAATTGTCTTTGCTTCCATTGAAACATTGCAGACTTGAGCAAGGCACCAGAAGGGCTCTTAGGTTCAAATTTCGATAAGTTGTAACTCAGCTAATTCTTAATTAATTTTAAAAATTTTGCAGGTAAAGGTAATATCTATTGAATGCAAAAAAATAATACGAAATTCAAAGCAAATTTGGAATCTGGGCTGCATGGTTCCCACTACACGGGTGCTCAGCTTTTTTCATGCATTAGCCTCTTCTATGGTCTTCCGACTCCTTTAGAACTCCCACCCAGTGGCCAAATTACAGCCACACCAAATGAATGCAACAGCAAACACCCGGCTGTCCTCGAGGGACTCAAAAAGCAGGCACTGCACCCAAATTAAGTATGGCTGCCTGTGAAGGTTGCTGGTTTGCCAAGCTGTCTGGAAATTTATGTTTAATGAGTGAAATATTGCTAGATTGGATACCTGCACAAATCTGCGCAGATGCAAAACATTGAAAAAACCCAATTTTTTGACGTTTTAAGCACTTTCCCGTGCTTGGATCAAGCTGGTTATAATGCCATCGTGTTCCCCGGCCACGATTTACCCAAAAAACTCTTAATTTCCTAGTTACAGCTTGAATTCGGACTGCGCGGCGTGTTCACGCTACGGACACGTCTCAGCTTTTATATTATGGATATGCGGAAAGACGGACGCAAAAATGAGGTAACTGCTTAAGCTGGCCTTGGCCGCCCGCCGCCTCGGGCAGGGCGCCAGAGCTCCTCCGGCCTCCGGGCACGGGTGCTATGGCCCCTACGCTTCGCCTAGCATGCTTCGCATGCTAGGCTACGCTCCGGGGCCTCCGCACCCATGCCCTCCGGCCTCCGGAGCTCTGACTGCCCTGCCCTCCGCGGCAGGCGGCCATAGGCCCCGCAAAAATCGTAAATCACTGGTTTTTCCATGAAATTAGCTGAAATTTTGCATGAAAGTCCACCTTGGTGATGCCTTGGCACCATTATTAGGGCTTGGCGAAATTTTTTGATTTTCACCCAAAACTCAATTTTTTGATGTTTCAAAATACGAAAAATCCTAAATCACTGGTTTTTCAGTGGAATTAGCTGATTTTTGGCAGATACGTCCGCCTCAGTAACATTTAAAAGCTGGCAAAAGGAATTTTTGAAATAATTATTATTTCTTGATTCATAGTCAAAAGACCAAAATCTTGATGTTTCAAAAATTCAAACATCTATAAATCCCTAGTTTTTCTATAAAATTAACTCAATTTTGGCAGTTATGGTTGTTTAGGTGGTGTCTTGAAGCTGTTAAAAGGATTTTATGAAACAAATTTGTAATATTTCGCTTTGTGGTCAAAAACATAAAATTTTGATGTTTCAAAAATTCAAACAAGCATATGTTTAAGGCTTTTGAAGCTGACCAGCTGATTTTGACTAGAAGTGATTCTTATGCAGTTATAACGTTGCTTACTTGGAACAAAGGCCGCGCATCTTGGCAATAGCCAAGAATACCTTGTTCAGATTGTCAAATGGAAAACGGTTAGGCTGGTTACTACTAAGATTGTCATAGGCTTTGTTAGCTAACCGAGAAGCAGCAGTAGAATCATAGCGAGTGGTAACAAGGCAAAAGATGCAATGAATAGGAATGAATGAAGAGCTTTATGTAGGAGACCTTTTTCTCATGATTCCCATATTCACACTTCATTCATTATTCATTAAGTTTGGCAATAAAGCATGCACATATTCACTAAGTCCTAATTAAGCTTGCCCATATTCATTAAGTATGGCAAACTTCTTGAAAAATAGTTTTCGCCAGGTCCCTCAATAAACCGCCTCTTCATTCACATGGCAAACTGCCAATGAATTTTAAAAGTTATGAGAAGATAATTTTTAAACGATTTTTTTTAAGCACTACTGATACCCCTAAATTTGCAAATTATTTGTCAACCACAACTATAGCTAGAGAGCAGATTTTTTGACCGCGAAGCGGACCCAAAGGGCCTGCTTCGCGGTCTATACACATGCCTGACTTTTTGTCTGTTTATATATAATCTGGTACCATTGGCAGGCCAAATGTGAGACTCTTTTCTCCAAATTTTGTAATTGCCTCGAGCAAAAAGTCAAGGAAATACATCTACTACTAGTGGAATCTACTGCTTGGACAGTTGCATTTTGTTTTTGGCGCGCAGTTCAGTGTCTCTTTCCATGCGCGCCCAAAAACAAAATGCAGATGACGCAGCAGATTCCACTAGTAGTAGATGTATTTCCTTGACTTTTTGCTCGAGGCAATTACAAAATTTGGAGAAAAGAGTCTCACATTTGGCCTGCCAATGGTACCAGATATTTCTTCCACTTTTAACATAGTATAAAATGTATAAATGCTAATTTTATATTGTTAGTTATATATTTAATTTATATTTTATTCGAAATATTAAGAATAATAAATAAAAAAAACTTCTTCAAAAACTATAACAAAAAATATTTAAAATTGAAAAATACAATGCAAACTTATTGGCAACTTATTTTTTTTGAGAAATTTTCCTGACTTATACTTAGGCCTATCGATTTTTGGGAAAAATAGTTTTATTTTTGGCCTGGCGATGGTACCAATTCTTTTCCCAACTTTAATACACAAAAATAAAAATGAATGCCTATCAAGGATTCGAACCATCCAATTTCGCCCATCTGCCCAATCGCTTACACCACTACACCACTGGTGCATATGACTAATTAGATTAACTGAAGAGCTAAATACATGAGGCCCAGGGACCCGGGGAAGGGTGGTGGGGGAAGAAATGAATACCTACTATCGTCCATTGAATAGATGCGGAGAAGAAGGAGCAGAAGAAGAAGAAGGAGGAGTTCGGACAAATGGTTTTTTGCATTTTTCATTGTTAAAGAAATAGTTTTTTGCAAAAGTCAAAAAAGAAACTATAGTCAATTCGATGTTGCTCTTTCCATTGCAAAAAGAATTAAAACGATTGGAGCTTTCTGTGACGAGCAGTGGCCTTATCAAAATTGAGATCTAGCAATAACCCCTAAAACGTACACCTGGGTCGAAAAGAGGGGCTGGGCGCTGACACTGCGCTAACGCTCCGTTCGCGCCAGCCCAATCTGGTACCATCGGCAAGCCTAAATTGAATCTCTTTTCTCCCAAAAATTCGATTACCCTGAGTTCAAAGTCAAAGAAATACATCTACTACTAGTGGAATCAGCTTCTAAGACATTTGCATTTTGTTTTAGCGCGCAGTTCAGAGGCTCTTTCCATTGCGCGCAAAAACAAAATGCAGGTGGCTCAGCAGATTCCACTAGTAGTAGATGTATTTCTTTGACTTTGAACTCAGGGTAATCGAATTTTTGGGAGAAAAGAGATTCAATTTAGGCTTGCCGATGGTACCAGATATTTGACCGCGGAGCGGCCCGAAGGGCCGCTCCGCGGTCTATAGAGGTTACTCAACTTTAGAGTCAACCTATAGAGGTTACTCAAATATATATGTATATATATATATATGTGTCTGGAAATGCTGTCCACGGGCGAATTCTCAGCGGATTGGGACAAACTTTTTTTTTCCTGAAAGGTAATGTGATTTTAGGAAGATCTGGAGGGGTGGAACCGGTTTCCGAGCATTTGAAACATTACTTTTTTGGGTAGAAAGGTTGAAATTTGGGTATGCTGTAAAAGGCTCAATTCTCAACGGATTTTAACAAACTTTTTTTTCCCTGAAAGGTAATAAATTTTTAGAAACATTTGGAGGGGTGGAACAAGTCCTGAAGCATTTGAAACATTACTTTATTAGGTAGAAAGTTTGAAAAACGGGGTATGTTGAGAAATGGTGAATTCATAACGGATTTGGACAAACTTTTTTTTTGCTTAAAGGTATTAAAATTTTAGGAAGATCTGGAGGGGTGAACCTGGTCCCAAAGCATTTGAAACATTACTTTTCTGGGCAGAAAATTGGAAAATTGCAATATACGGTTTTTGTGCTGTAAGACCTGAAGTCTTAAGAATTGCACAGAATACTTGATTTTTTTGTTCACAAGTCTTATATGTTGATTCTAAATCTGTGCTTAGTTTTGAAATTGATAGATTTACCACATACTTGCTTCTTTGAGTGACAAAATTTCATATATAGGATGCGCTCCGCGGTCACCTATTGCGCTTTGCGCCATATACTTGTTCTCCCACTTTTTATACATAAAACAAAAAGTATTTACAATGAGGAATATTCGAACCCAGCACTCTCAGATCCACATCAGGCGAACAAACCACTTGACCATACAGCCGCATGCTTTGTTTATCCAATTGAACTATATGAATTAATTACACTTATGTCTTTGCTGAATTAATTGAATACCTACTATCGTCCATTGAATAGATGCGGAGGAGGAGAAGGAGAAGAAGGAGAAGGAGTTCGGACAAATGGTTTTCAGCGATTTTCTCTAGAATTCTGCCGTTTTCTGACGATTCCTCGCGAGTTTTGGACAATTTGCAGATGCTCTTTCCAATGCAACAGGAATTAGAATGATTGAAGATTCCTGTCATGAGCTAGTGCCTTATCAAAATTAAGATCTAGCAATAACCCTGAAAACGTACACCTGGGTCAAAAAGAGGGGCTGGGCGCTGACACTCTGCTAAAGCTCCGTTCGCGCCAGCCCAATATATAGGTATCTGGAATGGCCGGGAACGTGCGAATTATCAACGAAATTTGACAAACTTTTTTCCCTGAAAGCTATAGCTTGCCGCTTGGATCCTGGCTGGGTGGAACTGGTGCCGGATTATTTGAAACATCAAATTTTGGAGTCAAAAAATTTTTTCCCAAAAAAAGAACAATTTTCTCCGTAGTAACTGAACGGCTGAAAATTGCACACGAGAGTTGCGTTTTTTTGTTCACAATTCATAACTGCTGATTCTAAATAGTGCTTACTTTTAAATTTGGTTGAGAAACCACAGACTTTTCCTTTTGAGTGAATAATCGTCATGCTGAATGACTAAAACTTGCACACAAGACTTGTGTTATTTTGGTTTGATTAATAATATGTGCGCATTAGAAAAAAATTTTGAGATATTGTCTTCCTTAAACTCAGCATGAGTGCAAAATTTTAAATTTTTAAACATCATAAGATCATAAGATTAGATCATAAGCATGACTTCACCTCAGAGGTGTTCAATTGATCTAATTTGTGCTTCGCGGTCACCTATTGCGCTTTGTGCCATTATACTTGTTCACACATAGTAGGCCCAACTTTGCTTAGTATGTTTCTAAATTTGCAGCTCAATTGATCTAGCAGATATGTTTTCACAACTTCGACTGCTTTGCAAAAAGAGTCCCGCAGAAGCGTTTTGCAAAGTGGATGTCCTGGTGGCCATTTGGAAGCCTAACACTAAAACAGCATGAATATTCAATAGCAGGGCCAAAGCTGCCTAGGGCCCACCTCGCCGTCGCCGCTCTCTGGCAAAGTGGATGTCCTGGTGGCCATTTGGAAGCCTAACACTAAAACAGCATGAATATTCAATAGCAGGGCCAAAGCTTAGGCGTCCTGGTGGCCATTTGGAAGCCTAACACTAAAACAGCATGAATATTCAATAGCAGGGCCAAAACTGCCTAGGGCCCACCTCGCCGTTGCCGCTCTCTGGCAAAGTGGATGTCCTGGTGGCCATTTGGAAGCCTAACACTAAAACAGCATGAATATTCAATAGCAGGGCCAAAACTGCCTGGTGGATGGATGTCCTGGTGGCCATTTGGAAGCCTAACACTAAAACAGCATGAATATTCAATAGCAGGGCCAAAGCTTAGGCGTCCTGGTGGCCATTTGGAAGCCTAACACTAAAACAGCATGAATATTCAATAGCAGGGCCAAAACTGCCTGGTGGATGGATGTCCTGGTGGCCATTTGGAAGCCTAACACTAAAACAGCATGAATATTCAATAGCAGGGCCAAAACTGCCTAGGGCCCACCTCGCCGTTGCCGCTCTCTGGCAAAGTGGATGTCCTGGTGGCCATTTGGAAGCCTAACACTAAAACAGCATGAATATTCAATAGCAGGGCCAAAGCTGCCTAGGGCCCACCTCGCCGTCGCCGCTCTCTGGCAAAGTGGATGTCCTGGTGGCCATTTGGAAGCCTAACACTAAAACAGCATGAATATTCAATAGCAGGGCCAAAGCTGCCTAGGGCCCACCTCGCCGTCGCCGCTCTCTGGCAAAGTGGATGTCCTGGTGGCCATTTGGAAGCCTAACACTAAAACAGCATGAATATTCAATAGCAGGGCCAAAACTGCCTGGTGGATGGATGTCCTGGTGGCCATTTGGAAGCCTAACACTAAAACAGCATGAATATTCAATAGCAGGGCCAAAACTGCCTAGGGCCCACCTCGCCGTTGCCGCTCTCTGGCAAAGTGGATGTCCTGGTGGCCATTTGGAAGCCTAACACTAAAACAGCATGAATATTCAATAGCAGGGCCAAAGCTGCCTAGGGCCCACCTCGCCGTCGCCGCTCTCTGGCAAAGTGGATGTCCTGGTGGCCATTTGGAAGCCTAACACTAAAACAGCATGAATATTCAATAGCAGGGCCAAAGCTGCCTAGGGCCCACCTCGCCGTCGCCGCTCTCTGGCAAAGTGGATGTCCTGGTGGCCATTTGGAAGCCTAACACTAAAACAGCATGAATATTCAATAGCAGGGCCAAAACTGCCTGGTGGATGGATGTCCTGGTGGCCATTTGGAAGCCTAACACTAAAACAGCATGAATATTCAATAGCAGGGCCAAAACTGCCTAGGGCCCACCTCGCCGTTGCCGCTCTCTGGCAAAGTGGATGTCCTGGTGGCCATTTGGAAGCCTAACACTAAAACAGCATGAATATTCAATAGCAGGGCCAAAGCTGCCTAGGGCCCACCTCGCCGTCGCCGCTCTCTGGCAAAGTGGATGTCCTGGTGGCCATTTGGAAGCCTAACACTAAAACAGCATGAATATTCAATAGCAGGGCCAAAGCTGCCTAGGGCCCACCTCGCCGTCGCCGCTCTCTGGCAAAGTGGATGTCCTGGTGGCCATTTGGAAGCCTAACACTAAAACAGCATGAATATTCAATAGCAGGGCCAAAACTGCCTGGTGGATGGATGTCCTGGTGGCCATTTGGAAGCCTAACACTAAAACAGCATGAATATTCAATAGCAGGGCCAAAGCTTAGGCGTCCTGGTGGCCATTTGGAAGCCTAACACTAAAACAGCATGAATATTCAATAGCAGGGCCAAAACTGCCTGGTGGATGGATGTCCTGGTGGCCATTTGGAAGCCTAACACTAAAACAGCATGAATATTCAATAGCAGGGCCAAAACTGCCTAGGGCCCACCTCGCCGTTGCCGCTCTCTGGCAAAGTGGATGTCCTGGTGGCCATTTGGAAGCCTAACACTAAAACAGCATGAATATTCAATAGCAGGGCCAAAGCTGCCTAGGGCCCACCTCGCCGTCGCCGCTCTCTGGCAAAGTGGATGTCCTGGTGGCCATTTGGAAGCCTAACACTAAAACAGCATGAATATTCAATAGCAGGGCCAAAACTGCCTGGTGGAT